>OZ024902.1:43624201-43714201 GCA_964017125.1 Flabesymbios commensalis | reverse complement strand
ATTTCATTTAGACCCTCATAAGCGTTTAGGATTTTCGTTTAGTGTTCTGATGCGTCATGCAGTCATATATATATAACATAAGAAGCCATACTGGTGATATGTGTATATTAAATACGTTGTTTCAATTAGAGATGGATAATGTCGAAACAAAAAATACATCTCGATAAGAAAGTATACATCTCTGAGACATGCATTTCTTTGTGGAATAATAAATCTCGCCTGTGATATGTATAGCGCTGCATCGTGGACGAGCCAATTAGTAGACATGCTAAGGGCTCTAAAATGACCAACTACTGCACTTCTTAGTGCAACATGTCATTTGGTATGGATGATCCTTAGATCAAAACAAAACTTTTTCATCCAAAGAGAGAATTGATTTGTGTTATTAGTTTAACATTCCGTCACCACCTTGACCTTTAACCCTTTGAGTGCGGGCGACGCTTTTATGCGCATTCATACTGTTTTTCCACAACTAAAATTTGACAGAAATTGAACAAATATGCATGTATAAATCTTGAGTAAAGCCCCCATTGTGAAATTTAGCAGGTTTAATTTTTAAGTGAGGAGGTATTTTCCTTTCATTTGAAGTTGGCAATTGCGTGAGCAATGCCAACTTCAAATGAAAGGAAAATGTTAAGTAGTAATGAAGCACTTAAAGAGTTAAAATTAACAGAAGTACCATAAATTATGTTACTTTACTGTAAATTTAGATCATTTATAATCTGTGTATCAGTTCACACGGAAACACAAATAACATAATCATGTTAACTAATTTAAGGACAGGAGATTTATTCCTGATGCTACTTAATGATTTAGTGACCATCGTAACCTAAAAATCCAAGATGGCGGCTGAACTGCCAATATCTTCAATGTTTTGCAGATTGCACATTTGGAAACAGTGAGCTACATTGTGTCCCACATTGATTTTTATATTTTTTAAGTTGGAAATATATTTTTAAAACTACGATGGCTATTCTATGTTGTTACTGCTATATATAAAAACAAAAAGTATTTGTAACATTGGATATTGTATATTGCAAATGTTTTAATTATACTAGACAAAATGAAAACAACTTTATACTGTCATATATAACTTTGCAGTAGCAAAAAGATGTTCATCCAATTTGAATATACATGTAAGCATTTTGGAAAGTATCTTGCAGAGGTTTTAATTATCCTAGACAAAATGAAACCAACTATACTGTCATATATAACTTTGCAGTAGCAAAAAGATGTTCATCCAATTTGGATATACTTGTAAGCATTTTGGAAAGTATGTTGCAGGTGTTTTTATTATACTAGACAAAATGAAAACAACTACACTGTCATATATAACTTTGCAGTAGCAAAAAATGTTCATCCAATTTGTATATACATGTAAGCATTTCCTTTACACCCGCGCGCGCTTTGAGAAAACCTTACAGGGTGACTTACAGTATTTTGTGCAGCCGCATTGGGAACGTAGGCCTAGGCCCTAGAGGCAGTTTGTGTGACATGAGATGGCTGGTGATGTTGACAGAAATTGGGAGGTGCTGCTCGTTTCTCCTGCGACCATCCCCATGCGGTGTGTCACAGGATGTTGGCAAGTGCTTAGTTGTATTATTTCCCATTTTTTTATCATCAGACATTAGGCTTAGGTGTATTGTTCTGATAATATGTAAAATGAAGTGATGTAGCTTACTGATGCTAGTACCGTGCAGCACAGGATCCGGTGCTGCTGTTGTTGACAAGGGTCCTAATCTATGTCATCAATCACTCTTGTGGCTAGCTTTTTTCCAATGGCTTGGGCGGTTACTACCTCAACAATTTGCTCCCATAAAGTGATGACTGAGTTGGTCAAAGATGTACTCAGAGTACGCAGATGGTCATAAGAGATGCTCAGCCCACGCTCAACCAGCATGTTGACCAATGACTCATTGCCTGCTCTCATATGAACTTTCATGGATAATTATACTGGTAGCTGAAAAAACTATTGTTAACGATACTTTCGTAGGGTGCTCGGCCAATGCCCGGGCCATCTAGCAGCATATGAAGGAAGGGTTTCAGTATCTACTATATGATGACAAGCTACTGTATGTCATGTATGTATCTGATTCTGCATCACTGGTGAATGAACCTGAACACACGTGTCAAAGGTTTCCTGTCGGGATATCTCAGCAGCTTGTTCTTAGATCTTCACATTTGCTTTTTGATTATTTTACATTTTCTTCAAATCTTCTACTGTCTCTCTTTCTGTTACATCAGCTCCTAGCGTCGTGTTGCAATCTGTATCCTACATCCATGATATCAGGGATTCTGTGAATAACTTCGTTCCCAAGTCATGTGGTACGTGTGACCAAGGGATTCCTGTCATTTATTGCACGTAGGTGTCAGATCAGCCATGTTCAGAACAGCACCAGACCCCATGTGACCCTCCACATAGTCTACCACCTCAAAGGAGGCATGTTCTTTGATTAAATACATTGATGGCATGTCCCTCAGAGAAGTCACGGCCAGCTGTATCATCCTAAAAGACTTTCTGTAGTGCTCATTCAGGTACGACATGTGATATTCAGCAATAATTGCCGTCATACCCCCTTTGGACAAAACACTCTTCATTTCTGAATCACCAATTTTGTCAGCAGCACCTGTCACGTTTTTTTTTAGATGTAATGTACTAGCTTTCCGTCAATTCTTCTTATCACCAGATGGTGTCATCCAGAAATAGCAAATTACTGTTTCTGGGCGCAAAATTAACTCTACTTCCTCGTGATGCTCCTAAACGTATCTGGCGGTTCTCCACAGGATGGATAGGCCTAAGGATTTGTGTTTCACTGTAGACCTTCAAACCTTTTGTTTGTTTATTTCCCTTCTACTGTTTGTGTGCAAATTTACATTGTGTTCAATCATTAGTGTACACTACCACCACCATCTACAGCTTTGGAGCTTGGCAACTCGTCCAAGTCATTTAGCTATGCAATATTGCTCAGCATCTCTTGAAATGATGTGTGGATCAACACGCAATTTAATAGATTTTGGTGGTTTGAAAGTTGCTCATTTTTGTCAGACTGGCATATATGATAATATTGATCATAATGATAATAATAATATAAGGCATTTGATATAGCGCCATACATCAGCTTTTTCGGTCGTTCGCAGGCGCTCTAAGCAGTCAAAAATAAGGTATCAGCATTTAAAAGATAAATCTTGACAGATTGTTTGAAAGTAGAAGTAGAGGGACAGTTTTTTTTATATATATTGGCAGTTCATTCCATAGCCCGGGGGCAGCACAGGATAATGTTCTATCTCCGTGTTTCGTGTGTGTCGTCGGTACTGTCAACAGAGAGGCGTATTGGTAGACCATAGTGTTTTTGGTGGAGTATACAGAGTCAGCAGTTCAGATGTAGGCCGCGCTTCGTTATGAAGAGCACGGTATGTTGTCACATGGATCTAGTATTTTTTCTAGATCTGACTGGTAGGCCTTTGGAAATGTCATAGAGAGAAATGTTACCATAGTCAAGGCGAGGCATCACCAGAGAACAAACAAGCCTCAGTGTCGCATCTTTTGTAAGACTGGATATGACTGATCTAATGTTTCTGAGCTGGAACCATGCTGCTTGACATATCCTAGTGACCTGTGTAGTCATATCTATATGATGATCAAACATTACACCGATGGCACATTAAGACGTTGTTATTCCATTTGCACACTAGATAGTGGTACCTTATTGTGCTGAAGAAAATATGGGCGTGCTATGATAACTAATTCTGTTTTATCGTCAATTAACTTCAACACGAACATCACTATCCATGCTTTTATCTCAGCTATACACATCTCGATTCGACGTTGAGATCCACTGCATCACCAACCTTAAAGGATACATACAGTTAGGTGTCATAAGTATAGATTGGACACCATGACGACGACATATCTCACCCAGAGGGATGGTATAAATCGTGAATAAAATTGGACCCAGCACAGATCCTTGTGGAACACCGAATCTTAATGATGACGAAGCTGAGCTGCTTCCATAAAGGTGAACATTTTGAGATCTATCTTCCAGATATGATTTCAACCAACACTGAGCTGTACCTGAAATACCACGGTGCTTCAATCTCTCCAACAAGAAATTATGGTCAACAGTGTCAAAATCTGAAGAGAGATTAAGTAACACCAATAATGATGACTTATTGTCATTTATAGTTCTCAGAATGTCATTTTGAATACGTGATAACATTTAGTTTACCATTCTAATAGCATACTAAGATGGTAGGATGTAGCCATATTGTCTTACGAAAATTCACAAAAGCAAAATTAGAAATAAATAAAGACTTGTCAATTTTTAAAAGACCGTATTGCATTTGTGACCATATTACTGCTGGTATAAATGAAATAGTAAGTGCAAATGGTGACCTACATTTATTATATACTGCACAGTTGTATCTTTAAAAGTTAGCAAATATGACAAAATATAGCACACCAGCCTAAGTTTCCCACATAAGGGAAGTAGTTTAACCAATGTATCAAAGTGTTTAGCATAGTCTGTTTAGAACATGATATTATATAGGTACCTAATATTAGATTAGACAGTCCAGATGTTCCCTAAATATTAAAATGATGTACAAAAAGATATTTCCCACTGTCCAATTAGCCCAAATCTATATTTCTCATATGTTTCATGATGAATTTGTGTAAAAACTATACAAATACATTTGTTTTAGCCAATTATCATAAATTAAGTTAATTGGGGCAAATTAGATATATAGACAACTTGTCTCTTTGGATATCGTACTGTAACTACTAATACCAGCAGGTACTGGGATGATTGCTAGTAGTAGTACTTTTCGCCCCCATCCGGGGAGGGTCATTAGGGATCTGCTCCGTAAGTTACATGCTGTTTGGCATGGTACGGCAGCACTAGTCTACAGCAATCATTCAAGGGAAGCTGCAGCCTCCTCGTATCTGGCCATAATTTTCGGGCGGATTGCCAGTGGCGTACCTTGGTTCCTCCGCTCAACTGCAGTGCCAATGCAGCTCTCGCATCAGCCCTGGCGCTGGTGTAGGCCGTGGTAGCCTTAAATAACCGGCAATAGCGTGTTGATTACATTAGGTATCTCACGGGGAATGGTTGGAGTTACCCTTCATATTGTTACTCTGGGGACTATCCGACCGAGGATAGCGGAGCTGCGCGAAATTCCACGGAGTTTCAGCATTAAATTGCACAGCGAAACCCAAGTCTCCTGCCGTCTGGGCATGTCTGGGGGGTAGATCCCCTAGACATGCCCAGAACCCCTTATCAGGCGAGCGAAGGAAAACGCTCTCAATAACCCACCATGCCCTATCACCCCCACCCTCTCGTCATCATCTGTACATCATTCACCTCATCAATTGACTACAACGTTTTTATCGTATTAAAATGTCACTTAAAAGACCATTTGTGCCGAAAAGTGACGTAAAGCAATGATTTACTACTACTAATGATAATAACAGTTACCCTCATATTATAAAAATATATATTACATACACACAGTCTTTATGGTTCAATGATCTATATGAAACGTGTGTTTATTAACAATTATTAGAATACCTGTAATTTGGTCAATTGTTTTGGAATTAAAAAAATACCCGGAATTGATAAAAACATTGACTTTTTTATCCACTTAATAAGTAAGTGTGTAGGTGAGCATGTAAGCAAGCAAGTAAGTAAGTAAGTAAGTAAGTAAGTAAGTAAGTAAGTAAGTAAGTAAGTAAGTAAGTAAGTAAGTAAGTAAGTAAGTAAGTAAGTAAGTAAGTAAGTAAGTAAGTAAGTAAGTAAGTAAGTAAGTAAATAAGCATGCAAGCAAGCAAGCAAGAACAAGTTAGCAAGTAAGTAAGTAAGCAAGTAAGTGAGTTAGTAAGTCATTAGGAAATTAAGGTCCGACAATTAACTAGCAAGCTGAAGAACGAGCGAGCGAACGAACGAACAATTAATTAATAAACATATTTAAATATTATCCAGAGCTTTATTGACTTTTAAACTGATTCATACGTTTCCAATTTATATTTGTGTATGTCCCAATAAAAACAAATGGTAATAGTAAGTACATATTTTTTATAGTGACATACATATACATACACAACATAAACATAAATATCATGGTCATTACCAATCGAATATGCCGGGCCTATTTAGCAATAGTGCAGTCGTATGTAATTTTTACCCAGTAAACACGGTAAGGTTGGGCCAGAGGTGCGGACGCTAGAACAATATTAAAACAACACTGGGTTGACCCCACCCGTTGTTTAGGGGACGTTATAATTAGGTGTGATGTTATTGTATTTAAACTACTACTAATCTTCTTGATTGATTAAACGCGTGTTGAATTTATAATAGGTTATTGTGATGTATGGTAGCTAATAGTGTACTACAGAGAATGTAAATACAGCGTACTAGGTTTCCTAGTTGTTTGTCCTTTAATCCCTCACACACCAAACTTAATACCCGAAAATCGATATCCTTAGTCGTGATCGAACAAAGTACATCGGTACTTGGAATTGCGAGGCCGATGTGTGTTTTAGTGGCGGTGCTGCAATAGCCGCATTGCTGTTGTGCGGAGGTTATGTTCCGGTATGCGCGCGCTGATCGCGGTCAGGACACGAGGGGGATTCATCGTGACAGCACAGTGAGCGTGCATGGCAACCCGGCCGCCATGTTTTCATGTGACAGTGACTGAACCACACCACCCCCCGCACGAAGAGATCTCGAGATCCGTTCTCCCTCCCCCGATCCAAGTCAAGCTCGCGCCGCTGGACATCCGCTGAGTACAGAAGTGTGAGCGGTATCGCCAATTGACCAAAGGATTATCCATTTAAATCAAACACAGGGACATGACAGTCAGGAGTAACGTTAGATCATGGATAATGTGAAATTCTGTCAGGGTAAGTGTGGGAACACTGCTCACTTCTGTCATTGTTTGTACATCCGTACTTAGGCCTACTCTGTGATAATCAACAAAAAACCGGTCTGAGATTTTTTGGGCCCGACACCCCCTCCCCTGATATATTGTATAGAAAACATAAATAACAAACCTATTCTAATTTTTATTTAAGTATGTGATTAAGACTTATCCTGACATCGTAACATCATTTAATATGCGGAACACGTGTCATAAATTATTACATTCATTGTGTATGCATCATAATATGTGAGATGAACACTCATAAGCATCCAGATTTACCCTGGTTTTCATTCACCTTGAGATGTGACTTGCTGCCGTATTTCTCACGTCAAAGTGAAGGAAAATAACGTTATTTCATATGGAACACCCAAGTATAATATCTGAAGATCATTAATTTTCATTGATTTGATGTTGTGTTTCGCAACCGCGATCCACAACTTCAAAGTACTGAAAATAGAAATTCCGATGCATAGCATTTGTTTTTTCATTCCTTGAATTTTATTTCAAATACTCCATGTGCTGGCGCACAAAAATGCGACAAGATAGTTCATAAGGACTGTCGTGCAAAGCCAAAAGCATGATCTGCTTACCTGAAAAATGAAGCAGATACTACCTTTTGGTTTAGCAGAGCAGCCTAAAAAGCGCCCAGTAATGCTGCCGTGCAAATCCAAAAGGTTCAAGTATGGGCAGCTACTACGTATTATACCTTTTTGCTTTGCACTGCAGTATGGTTCCCGTGTCTGAGCCTGTAGGCCTATCTAACAAATCGTATTGATATCCTCTCAGGACATGGAACCCACTGGAAACAGGCACGATGCATTGATATTGTAAATAAACAGGCCATCACTCAAGCATTGATTCTTTCACGAATACCGGTATATTTTTATGGCCCATTTTCGTTTTTCATATACGTCGTATAGCATCCGTGTCGGAGAGCATGCCTTCATGCTTCCAGGATCCGATTTCGAATCCCGTGCATGTAGTCGGATTTGAGAGGCTCTTTAGGCTCATCTAGTTAGTCTCTCCACAAAAGTGATCGAAAGAATAAACTAAGATATTGTTTATGAAATTACTGTTTTAATGTTATTGAACGTAGTTCCTTGATGTGGAGTCACATAACATTGGAGTCTTTTTTTTATTTTTAGCCATCATTTATATTGATTTACATAGTGCAAGTTTATCTTGTATGGTTTTAAAACATCAGACTTATTATTGAAGCTATTGTGTTTTTTGGTTAAATTTTATGAATTGACAAATTTCTATCCCCTTCCTCTCCTGATCCGTGTACAAACAGAATCACTTGTTGTCCTAATGTAAGTCATAGTATATTTCTATGATGGCTCATAACGCCGGGGTCGTTTCAGAGGAACCACATGTTAATAAGGCGTCAAAAGCCTTAATGTAGGGCGTTATAACGCCTTAATTTGAGGCGTTATAAGGTGTAATATTGCCTTATAAAGTCTTATTCAAATGGGGTTTTTCCGAAACGAAATGTGGCGGTTATAAACCACCGTAGGCCTCCACTTCCTACTGTGGCATGCGTCACGCTGGAGATTGTGACTTCAGGTACATGTGTGACAGGGTCCGCCGTGCCAGGTAGCAGCCAAACGTTACCTCTAAACTGGATCGAGATCGATCCGAGGCGGACTCAGAGCAGGAGGGGGGGGGGGGGCGTGCTGATCAAATCTCCTCAGTCACCTTTGTATAGGTACTACAGATCTCTGCTTAGACGGTTTGCCGTGCAGTCGGGAGAGGGGGTCCCTTTACGTCACGGCACGGGATCGAGCCGTCGCCGATATCTATCTGTGCCTGTTAATATATGATTGGCCAGGTCGGACGGCGAGTTACCAGAGGAGGTACTGGTGGGGTACTGCTCTGTCAGAGTGACGACGGGGTCCACCGTCTGAAATGTCAATCGTATTGATCAGCGCAGTATAAGAAATTGGGACAAATTTGCGCGCGGGGATTATTATTACGGCATTATTAATGCCAGTGAATATTGACCTGACCCAGGGAACAGACACTTGACGGCAATAAGAGTCGCTCTAATCAGGTGTATAGGACTGCCTCACAATAGTACACCTTTAGTACAGCTCAAGTAGTCAAGAACAATGAGCAGTAAACTGCAGTTACGGAACCTTGTAAATGGCGTAACAGAGCAAGGTGAGTGACCAGGTGAACAATAATACAATACCAATACCCAGCAAACACGAGACGTTCACCCAATGTCGATTTAATGTTGGGCTGCGACGGCGGGCCAACATTAAATCGACATTGGCTCAACGTCTCGAGCTTGCTGGGATATGTATTTATATGGACTATACCTGAAACAAATTGGAGCAGCAAGAAATATGCCGGCTCAGAATCATATTAGATATGGTATGGGTAAGCATTGTATGATCTGATTTCGCGTACAAACACCGGTCCTTTAGCCGATATTACCCCCTTGTCGCGGGACCTGTTCATTAAGGTGCCATTTCAACTCCCCGGGGAGCATACATACCCTGCAACTGTTAGAGTGCTAAGAGTCTTATTGTATTGCCATTTCTGTCCGACCTGGGGGTCATTCATACCTGAGTCAAGTGGAGCAAGTGAGTGTGAAATGACTTGCCAAATGAAACAACATAGAAATGTTCCAGCGGTAAAAGGGGAGAAACATGTATGATATTTCCCTGAAAGCCTGCTCCATGCGGTGATTGAACCCGCACGGCAGGCAGCAGTTATAGCAAGGCGCCACGTTCTCACCACTGTTAACACATATTTGGACATATATTTATATACATTTAGCATATATTTATAAAGGATAGTTTTTGCTCCAGTGATATAATAACAAAAGTCCAATGTTAGTAAACTACCTGTCCATCGTCTGCGACATTAGCTCAATATCACATCAACATTGCTTCAACGTCTCTTGTTCGCTGCCCATCGTTATCAATGAAATGTTGTTGGAAAAAATAAATCTTTTTTTGGTTCACAACAAATTCACAAAATGATTTAATACAAAGGTTATTAAACTGATCAGGTGTCGGTGTAGTGTAATCTTTGTAATCAAGTTAGGGTCAGAGAGGTTTAAAGTATTACATCGTTATTGGCAAGTCCACAATTACTTATTAGCTTATAAATATAGACGTCATGATTTGACGGAAAGCTTATCTTAAACTTTTAAGTACCCTCGTCGAATCAATAAAATGTCATATATTAACCCTTTTAAGCTTGAATTTAAAATAATTGTCATCTTCATCCACCACAAGCCGCGAATTGCTGTCGCAATTCTCGACTTGTAGTGGATAAAGATGACTGGAAGTGGGTGATAAACTAAAGAAATTTACCATGTATTCGTAGAACAGTTTCATCGAAATTTCCTTTTTAGAACCCTTTGTTGTGAGAAAATAAAGTCTGTTTTCAATAATGTAAAATGATGCTTTAGTGCATCGTGAAGGCTTGAAGGGTTAAAGAATGATTTAATGGAAAAGGTATAATCGATGACAATAAGGACGTTCTGCGCTCTCATTTGTCATCCTATAGGCCTACCTGGAGGCTATCGCGGGACACAACGTCAAGTGGTGGACAATTTAAATTATATAACTAGCGCTTTAACCATTTAAGCCCTCACGATGCATTAAAGCATCATTTTAAATCCCTGAAAGCAGATTTAATTTTCCCACTACTAAGGGCTTTAGAATGAAAATTTCCAAGAAACTGGTTTACCAATACATGGAAATATTCTTTAATTTTTCACCCACTTCAACTTATCGTCATCCACTACACGTCGAGAATTGCGACCATATATATTTTTAAACAACTTTTGAATCTTATGCAAGCGACCATCACTTATTGCCAGCTTTTCGCTGTATCTATTACAAGCAATATTTAATATTTAGGAATGCGACGCAAGACTTTGTTTTAAATGGGCGCGCGCATTAGATTTAGACACCGCATTACCAAAAAAACATGTATTTTTTACTGCCCAGCGCGCGCATTGTATTGGATTGTTACCGATTTCCGAAAAAAAACTAATTAATTTCGGGAGATAAAAAAACTTTCTGAAAAAAACAAGTTTATTTCAGAAGATAAAAAAAAGATTTTACCAACTATATATTTTTTTTGCTTGTTTTTTCCGTCGCCCTCATTGACTTTATTTAACATATGTCAAGTTTTTTTTATTTCGTCGCCCTCAAAAAAATTCCAATGTTTTTTTTAATTTTTACCATGAACTTTTCCAAAAATAGGTTCAATGTTTTTTTTTCTCAAATGTTTTTTTTTACCGCCCTCCTTCATTAGATTTTGGATTCTTTCTGGTCTAAAACAGAGAAGTAAAACACAGTGGCCCTATCGTGTCACCCGTTAATCTTGTTAGCGAGCAGCTTACATGACGTAGGCCTAATCCCAAAGCTGTATGGTACTATAATATATATAATAGTAATTTTACCGCATTGTCATATTGTAAATAATTATGTGATTTTTACCTATATAGTCGATCCTTAGCAGATGAAGTGCGGCATGTAAGCCCCTACCACTTTAATGAGTGTATCGGTGTCTCGCTGGTGGGTGCATGGGGGGGGGGGGGGGAATTATATATTTACGCCAGCGAATTTTGTGCGATTGTAAAGTTGCTTAAGATTAAATATCATAAAATCATTCTGGGAAATGGGATGGGTTTTTTAAACGCGGAGTCCACATTTGGTCAGAGTGTTATTGTCAGGTGGAGCATTCTACACCTTTAAAACAGTTATTTACCCTCATTTTTATTCATAAAGAGGTGCAAATTGCTGCCGCAATTCACACCTCAATGTGAATAAAAGAAAATGTCTCTATTTTATTAAATACCCAGGAATCATATTCCAAGAAAAGGTCAGAACGTCTTTTTCGCAGTGAATCATACCATTTTTCTTTTAATGAATTTTATTGAAAATATACCAACTGGTGCATTTATGCGACTGAGGGGGGGGGGGGCTTAAGGGGTTATATATACCGCACACAATTAAAATAGATAATAAATTGTAAGTTCAAGGTGGCTTTGATGACGGCGACCGCCATCGACCGCAGACATTTTAAAAATCGAGTCTGTTTTAACAAATCGTGTTTGCTAGAAATATTCAAACAGCTACTCTTGAAATTCCCCGTCGGAGAAAATACCACTCTTAACGCAGCCAACACGAGACGGTATTTCAAGCAGCGGCGGTGTAATGTTGGACCACCATTGCAAACGGTGCAAACACGAGACGCTGACCCAAGAGCGCTGGCCCAGCATTGTCTATCTGTCTTTCAACGTCTTGTGTTTGCTTGGTTCAAGATAGTCTATTACTTCACCCCTCTCGTGAGCTCATACTGTATAATCCAAGTACCCCCATTTTTTCCAGGACAATACTTCTGGGTACTTAGCGGATAAGACGTCACGCAGTTCTCTGGCACCGTTTTCTCATGCTTGATTGGGCGCGACACCGGTAAACACAAAACATGACCTCAACACTGTCTGCATTCCGGGACGACGTCTTTGACGTCAGCCCAACAGTGGATAAAACTTCGTCCAATTATATGTTGTTTGCTTGCTGGTGCCTTCTCTGTGAGTTTTGTTCTTGTGATCGACAGCGCGCACCAACAAATCACTTATCGATTTTATTGATCTTCTCTCTAAGGACCTGTCAGGGCTTTGTTGTTTTTATATTTACTCGTTTTTGCGTTGCGTTGCATCGCCTAATGACCGAGGCATGTCACCCGAGGCATGGATCAAAAGAAGAAAATCTGATCAATAAAATTTAAGGAGGTATACTGTTTAGAGTAAGTTCTCGTGGTCAAAAGTACTTGCTCTTCACGTTTATGAAATACAAATTGTTATATTTGTTAATATAGCCTATGAAATACAACGTTTTTTTCACGATAGCTTTGTCCCCCCTCCCCCTCCTATAGCTTGTCTGTGGCATACATATTTTTTCAAATTCTGGGATGTATCTCAGACGTATCTCAAATAATGCCTGACTTCTGAGTGATTATTACTTGATGGTGTATGGCCGGAGGAAGACAATGCTGCTCAGCAAAGCCATCATGCACTTGCCATCGTCCGGATTTGCACGGCGGAACAGTGATTGCGTCGCAGTTTATTCAGTAACACTGTCCCCGATCCCAGCAAACACGAGACATCGACCCATTGTTGGCCTGATGTTGGGCCACAATCTACGACGCTGGCCCACCATCAGTCCAACAATGTATCGATGTCTCGAGCTTGTTGGATCTTGAGTAGGGGGAGTTTCCTGTATTCGTCATGTTTTAATCGGCCATATGTGTAATTTGTCACTGTTCTCTACAGCAAACATCAGACGCTTAGCGTACGTCTGCGACGTTGATCCAGCGTTAGTGCAATATACGCTAAACGCCAGAGACTCGTATTTGCTGGAATGTATGGAGCTGTATTCGGGTCAAAACTGTCAGGATGTCATTCGACGCAAACTCTCGTTCTGATTTAATGACATACGTTTTAATTGACGCATTTGTAATGTTGGCATTGTTGCTTATCTCATCTTAACCGACACACTTGTGGTCTTCTTTAGTTGCATAAGTTAATTGAGCCGTAATCTCATTTTAATTGACATGCCTGCAGTCTTCTTTACGGCTATGCAAGTTAATTGAACGCGTCCCGTTCTTCTTGACTGTCTGACGTTCAACTGTGATTTGATTTGATTACCCGACCATTTTTATAGCTTTATATAATTTTTATAGTATCTATAATGGTTAAAAAGATGTAGGCCCTACAATTTTAAATTTTTCAAGTTTTTTTGAAAAAGTGAGAAAAAAACATGAATTTATAGAGACGTCATATATTTTATTTTACATGCTCTAAAAAGTGTTGACCTGTTTCTTGTATGAGTTGATACCAACACCACAAACAAAATTCTATAAAAATTGGCCCATTATAGCCTATAGATAGATAATTGCTGAATTAGAAGATCACCTACGATACCGGGTAATGCGCTACGCCGCTAGACTACAAAAAAGGCTAAATAATGTGGTTCCAGTAGCCAAGTAGATCTACCGGTGGGCCCTATAGTTTTTATTGTACTCAGCTTTAAGCCACCCAGAGTATTGTACACACATAGGCCTAATCTAGCAGACATTTTTCGGAGGTAAACTTTATAGTATAAAATAACTTTAAAAAGATACTGTGATGCAGGTTGTGGTGGTGGGCGAAAATAGATACTAGTCTAATTAAGCTTGAGAGATGCACTACTACTATATCTGTTTAGTATACGTTTAATATATTACGAATAATAATCCTTAATGTTATTTATGTCATTTATATTAACCATAGCATATATTTTACGGCTATCTGATTTAGTGATTATCTCCTGGTTTATACCCAACTGTCGATAATAGGGGATTTTAAATGTTAAATGTCCACTGAAAGCACGTCATTCAGTGAAAATGGGACGAAATGACGGTGAGGGTGGGTATAATTCCTGAGATTGCCTATTTTACAACAATATTAGAAACAGTGGTCAATGTATGTAATAACTGAAGAATGGCATCAATAAATAAACATTAATATACATCATTTTGTTGTTGAGCATTATTTACCATGTTGACAGACCATAATTCTCCTCCACTCTCCAGATGGCGCTGTTGCCGGCGAGGAACAAGTGTAAACCACGTGTCGAACCCCACAATAAATTTTGGCCAGAATGTGACCTTGGGACAGATCACATTAAGGCCAAGTTATCTCCACGTGTTTTATGTAGAGCTGTAAACACTGCGCTAAATTGGATGCGCGTTCGTTCTTAGTCGGCTAAAACACAGATTACTCAACTAACATGATTCCTCGTCAACAGCAATGCCAATCACAGTTGAACGTTAGACAGTCAAGAAGAACGGGACGCGTTCAATTAACTTGTATAGCCGTGTATAGACTACAGGCATGTGAATTAAAATGAAATCACGGCTCAATTAACTTATGCAACTAAAGAAGACCACAAGTGTGTCGATTAAGATGAGGTACGCAACATTACAAATGCGTCAATTAAAACGTATGTCATTAAAGAAGAACGAGAGTTGCAAAATTAAAATGAGATTGCTGTTCAATTAACTTATGTAACTGTAAAGAAGACCACAATCGTGTCGATTAAGATGAGATAAGCAACAATGCCAACATTACAAATGCGTCAATTAAAACGTATGTCATTAAATCAGAACGAGAGTTTGCGTCGAATGACTTCCTGACAGTTTTGACCCGGATACAGCTCCATAGGAATATGGTATCCACCTAAACAATATTGAACCCGCGGCTTGATTTATCTCCTTTTAAGTCTTTTTAGATAATGTGGACCTCAGACTAATCTCCGACAAACAAATAGGGCCTACGGGAGGGGGGCACTATGCAATATCCGGGGGGGGGGGGGGCTGGAGTATTTTTGAAATAAATAATTTCGGACAGACTCTGTATGGAATAAATAATTAATTTCAAGAACTGTTCTATATAAACATGTAGTAAAATTAGAAATTTTCAGCGCGCCGCCGAGCCGGGTTGAAATAAATACCCGCGACAAAAACTCCACCCCATCCCCCCTAGAGAAAGAGTGGTGGCCCCTTAATATGATACTTTACAGCATAGTACCCCTCACATATTGTGGTAGTTGTATCATATAAATCAAATATGACTATCGATCCTAGTACTACAACACCCGGTATGGTGGAATTAGTCCGAATTTGACTGAAGACATCGACATTCCGAATAAAGAGTACTTCGTGGACAAACATTGTGCCTCACTGATAAGTCAAGTAACAACATTCTGATCGCTGAGGGTTCATGTTTAACACTCTCCGATAGATATTTGTAATTATTCCCTTAATAATAATATAAAATCATTGTCATTTCATTTCATATTTTTTATACAATCAAAAATAGAAATGTGTAACAAAATGCTGATCTACACAGTATAAATATCCACCAGCAGTAAAATTAATCTATGACCACTTCCCAGCCTACGACATTGGCCCAACACTGCTATATTTTTTGTATAAACGAATATTTCTTTTACTTTCTTATTATTAATCTAATTGTGTGTTCTTTTCAACAAGTGTACAAATTGTCTCTTTGAACTTCAAAAGCCATTTTCGCAATATCACGCAATTTCAGACTTCATATTTCTCTGAGTTTGCAGAATCATATTTTTAGAGCTAACCACAATGTAGAGTTGTGTGATTTACCACTGTAAATGTATTTTTGTCTAGATACAACATCTGTTAATATTTCCAATCTTTAAATATGGCTCATTTTGCCAGATCGGATCACATATTAAATTTGTCTAATTTTTATAAAATGTTTTTTTTTTATTTACTGGAATTGCTACCGCAATTATCCTAAAATCGACAACTGTTGTTATTTAAAAACATTGACTGCAAGTTGATAAAGGGTCTTGCAACATTCAAGTAACGTTGTTTATTCCTAAAATCAACAACCGACTGAGACTGATTTGAAACGATTAGGGTCGTGATTGGCAACTAAATGGTTTTTAACCCATTAAGCCCCCACGATGCATAAAAGCATCATTGTACATCCCTGAAAACTGACTTAATTTTCCTACAACTGACGGTTTTAGAATGGAAATTTCCATGAAACTGGTTTACCAAAACATGTCAATTTTCTTTACTTTTCACCCACATCAAATCATCTTCATATACTACAAGTCGAGAATTGCGACAGCAATTCGCGGCTTGTAGTGAATGAGGATGACAATGATAAATTTAGGCATGAAAGGGTTAAATAAGTATACATGAGATCAGAACACGCTGCTGTAGCAATTAGACGGTTAACCTAACAGTCAAGCCTGGGGTCCATAGTTTACCTTTTTAACTCACTGACCTTCTATAGCTTTACAATCTACCGTAAACGTTGTGTAATGCGGTCAACTACGCATGCCACAATATTTTGACCGTAATAGCTATCTGACAGGGATAGCCAGAGTGTATGCAAATGTCACATGAACGAATTTGAACACGATACATTGCTGGTTTATTGCTGGGCCAGCGTCACAGACGGTGGGCCAACATTAAAACAACATTGGTTATACATGCGGTGAGAAGTTTCCATTAGGGCCTACATGTAAGCGTACACAATTACATCTATTTATTTATTTGGAAAAATGTTGTTTCAGCGATAAATATTTATAAAATATTATTTTATAACGGATACATTCTTTTAAATATTTAATAACAAGTGAAGGTCGGCACGTTCGATTCTTGATTGACTACAAGCATACCTCAACACGCGACGCTGACCCAATGCTGGCGACGCTGGCCCAGCATTAAACCGGCATTAAGTAGGCGTCTCATGTTTGCATGGGTAGGTCCTATCCCTATACAGTTAACGGACTTTCTGACCACACACTCACGCCTGATCCGTGTATGGGCATGATCAGGGTCTGCAGTTACAAATCCCATAAACTGCGGATCCGATTGGAGCCCATCATACACCAGATGTTGACCCAATGCCGGTTTAATGTTGGTTCATCGCCGTAGTGAACGAGGGTGAACGTAACGTGTTTTCCGGGAGCGATAAAAGTGGGTTGGCGGAATTTTAACAGCCTGAATAGTGGTACGAAAAAAGGCCAGAAACTGGGGTCTATTTCGTTAAGTCTCCCCTACTTACTTTTTCACAATATGAACAAGGAACCGGAAATATATCTTGAACGAGTAACTAAAGCCTAATTTCTAGAAGTCACAAGACAAGCCTACACTACAATATTACATTGATTTTCCACCAGTTTTCCACGTCTTATTACTGACTATTAATAAAATTTAAAAAAATCAGATTTGTTATACCCCATCTTAGAACTGGTTTTTCATTTCACCAAAAACACTCTTTTTTTCTCAACACTAATTAATATAATACGAAATCACTGTAAGGAGTGGCAGATATGACCCTTCAGCTCCGAAGCGACCAATTCAGTCAGTTTGATTTACGATCTCGCCATGCCATGCATCCCGCGGCATCCAGAGAATATATCGCCCCCTCGGTTATGAAAGGGTGGATCTGCCACTTTACAAAGTGGCAGATACACCCTTTCATATCCAAGGGGACGATATATCTTTCAAAACAATTCCACGAAGCCACTCAGCGTGACTGTTCATGGTGGTAAACGAAGCACCTGTTCAACTCGTCTTAGCAGCCAAGGTGGAATAAGTCAAGTATATAATGTTGATACTCTACCACTTAAAATTCTACTTGCCGTTATAAAATCTGGATCTAAAACGTCTCGTCAGTGAAGCAGCGTCCTTGTGACATCAACATAACAGTTTTGCAGTCTGACTGTTACTTAGGAACTGTAACTTATTTACATCGAAAATATGCTCTTAAACACTAAAAAATAATAACTTTTGATGCATTTACTTTAAGTGAGAATTGTTTAATGCGGGCGATATTCACAGCACAAATAAAAACAAAGTTACACTGCGTCTGAATCTGGAAATTGCGCAAGTTTTTCAAGGCTCCAAAGTATCAAACACTTTTAAGATTATTATTAGTAATTTGTAATTCACTATATATAGGCTGTTTATGTGATAATATTCCATTAGCGATTGGACATAATTATGTAGAATTGTAAATATCACAAAGTAATTTATAATAATCTTCAGCAATAAGAAATAAATGCGTCAGCATTAGAAATAAATGCGTCAGCAATAAGAAATGCGTCAGCAATTCATATTATAGCCTTGGAATATTTTTTCTAAACTATTAAAACCAAAGTTTTTTTTCAATTTTAGGTCATCATAAATTTCTTAGTTAGCTCTTTCTGCTTCATTTGAATACCTATGTTATGGACCTACGGCCATTTACGTTTTAAATTCTTTCAGTGCGAGGATCGACTTTAGCCGTCAGAATCTGACGTCTATAGACGTCAGATTCTGACGTCTTAAGTCGGTCCCCGCACTGAAAGGGTTGAAGCCGATCTTTATATCAAACCGTATAGTAAACATGGTCAAACTATCACGGACACTAACTAGGTCGAAGCTCACTGTGAAATACCACAGTGTCAGCAAACAAATGAAAACATTTCAATCGTGGACTGCACTCAATTATGTGAATCTGATTTAAACAGTGCGTCGGTGCCTTGCATAAACAATTATTTCAATGAACGCTGCTCTTCCGTGAAATAATTTACATTGGCTGTTGTGCGTAATTCCGCAACTTCTGTAATTCCATAGAATAAACATAGGTCTATGTTTTATATCAGTACGCTTAAGGGAACAATTGTTTACCTGTTTCTTCTGCAATAGAGAATTAGACCTACATTGCTGCACGTTAGCATGTACAGCATTGTGAGAAGTACGTTTTGCCCTCAGTGACTTCAGCTCAAATATTTCAACCATTTCAACTATTCAATAATATAATTATTATAATATTATATTATAGATCATTTTTAAAATATCATTTAAAAAATGTGACACTCACAAGTTAATGAGCGTAATTTCGATTACTATAGTATTACAGATTTTGATCGTGTAAATATAGACTTACATTTAAAAGTCGCATGCCTACATTACGATATTACATTAAGTTTACCACCTGTCTACACGTCGTTTTACTTTCACTGTTATTTGTTTTTTAACCCTTTAACCGCCGGTGCCGCATATATTCGGGTTTTCAGTTTTTATTAACACATTAAGTACCATCTTTTAAACATGTCAAAGATAAAATGTGACATCAATCAGCAATATTTGAAAACAGTTCACCTCCATTTTATCAAATCTGAGTAATTTTTAATCACTTGAAGTTGTGGAATCGCGTCAGCGAGACACAACTTCAGGTGGGTGAAAATTCAGATTGAATAATTTGTCGGTTAGAGGGTTAATCAGATCTGTCATCTTCGGACTATTTCCTTATTTACCCCAAACTTTCTTTCCTCAGCCACAACATACAAAGTCATGTTAAAAATTCAGCGAGGACATTTCTCATATAATTATTAAAAATCACTATGCAACAAGTATGCATACATTCATATGAATAATCAATTTGTTTGTTCCCATGTCATGAAATACGGTTTTCAAAATTACGTATGCAGGTAACACGCGGGTGTAAACAAGTCGAAGGTAGCGTGTCAAAATTCGATGGTTGATGGCAAGGGTGACTCAAGTGTAAACAAATATTATGCGATCCGTGACAAAATCTTCTAATGTTATTTTCCTTGAGCACCCGAAATTTACACATCACCCCTTCCCCCGTGAATTTCTAGAGCTTCTCAAATAACCATGATAACTAAGCCTCTTTGATATCTTTAATTTTACATTCTTCATAATAAACTTTAAAAATGTCACGCCTAAAAATTAAACGAAGAAAATATTAACGCGAGTCGAATCGATTTATAAACTTCATTATAGTAAATACACACATCGTAAAGAACGCAAAAATAAATAAATGATAGTTGAAATCAAGTTATATCATACGCACTTGACTGAGTGTGTCCGGAATGAATCAAAACAATATATTTATAAAATCGATGAAATTCTTATCGCCCTGTGTTTGTTTGTGGAAGAAAAACCTATCCGCGGAGTGTGACGTTTGTATAGTGTTGGATTACTAATATTTAGCGCCTTTATTTAGCTTAGTAATAACCTGTGAGCGACACGCTGCGACCAGCGCTGACTTCAAGTGGGTCAACGGCGTTGACGTTGGCCCAGCTTTTAGCCCGCGCTGACCCAGCGTCTCGCATTTTCATTGACCTTTCATACCTGCTTTAACTTCTGGTTCGTCAGCCATTCGTCATTTCGACACGAGTAGACCACATAAAAGACACACGGCCAGAAAAGCCCAGCTTTTTACATCAGCTTTTATCTCACTTATGGCCAAAATAGCCGTTTTTTACCGGTATTGGCACCAGATAAAAGTGATAAATGAGGTGCGGACAGTTTGTTATACTACAAGACCGCGAGAGTACAGCCGCGCGAGTATTGTGAATGACAGAGGTGGCAGAGGAATCTAGAACTTTAAACTTGTTTGTAAAACAACTTGGCATGCATTGTGGGAATGTCGAGAGACACGTGTCTCGTGAGATATTAAGATTTTAGGGAGTGAAACGGTGATGCTCAAAATAATTACATTATATACGCTTATAATGCACTTGTTGTCTGCTAATTAGAGGATCTCTGACTGATCCATATTCCGGTTATAATTTGTTGTCTGCTTTTTGGTGGATATGGTTTTGGAAACCGTTTTCTTAAGGGAAGTTAAGAAATTATATGATTTTCACTGAATCTTTCGAATTTTAACAAAAAAATAAAATTGAAATTTTATTTTAATATCTGACCCCTTCCCCCCAGCTTATTGTGTACCGGTAAACCCACCGGTGTGTAGCATCATCCCGGATGGATCCATGATCCATGCTAGCCGTCATCACCGTTATCCAATGTTTAGAGAGCGCAGAACAGAATAAACGGTTCGCCGCTGTATCGCCGTCGCCAATTGGAAACCGCGCAGGCGAGTTTGCCGTCCCCACCGTTGAATCAATGCTGGTGAAAACGTAACGGATGCAGTTCCGGCATTGGGCCAGCAGTGTCTCCATTGTGCCGGTTATCTATCTCAGGGGTCGGGTCAGATTATGCAGGAAACGAGACATTTGCCAAATATTGGGCTAACGTTAGGCCAGCGTCAAAGACGCTGGCCCAACGGTAACCCAACATTGGGCGAACCTCTCGTGCTCGCGCCGGGTACCTGCCCCTTGGCACAACCTTTGTCACTCGCCGACAGTGGGTTCAACAAAGGAGAGCACTGACGGAACCCCCTGAGATGTGTCAAAAATGTGAAGCGAAAAAAAGAGAGACTGCGCGCGCCCTCGTAACATACCGCTCATACCAGAGATAGCTGGGGTGTGCAATCCTTCATCAAACACAGGATAACTCCCTTTGATCAAAACAAACGGTAAAGTCCAGTCTGCAACGATACCGAGAAAGTCCGGTGATGTCGGGTGTACTGACATTTTATAATTAAGACAACTGGTGACAATACACCGCGAGGATTTATCGCAGAAATCATGTCTGAAAAGAAAGGCTCATATACTTTTTGAAGAGGTTTTCATATTTTCATTGTAAAAGTAGGCCCTAATAAATAAAGGTTGCGGCCAGATAACAAACGAGCACACGTGAACACGAAAACAATCCAACAAACCACAATTAGGCGGATGAGCTCATGAGCGTAATGACGACTATACAATGTACTGAATGGTATCTACTGAGCCAGCAGAGTGGAAAAAACAAGTTGTGTTTACATGACGAAATGTAACAGTTGCATTGCGTATGATTACGCATTCAGTATTTGAATAGATCAAGCTTCCAGATCATGTTACAATGCCAGCAATTGGCTTTAATTGATGTGTATGAATAACAATGTTCCCAACACGTTCACCCTATGCTGGTTCAATGTTGGCCCAACATTAAATCAGCATTGTGTCAATGTACCATGTTTGCTTGATTGCGCTGATGGTGGATCCAGCCAGCAAACACGAGACAACGACCCAAAGTTGGACAAATGTTGGTCCACCGTCTACGACGCTGATCCAACATTGGTCCACTATTGGATCAATGTCTCGTGTTTGCTGGACATGCCACGTTTCTTTCAATATCAGTAAGGAAAATAGAATCAGACTATACTTTCTTTGCTATTAGTGATCCAGCGATCAGGTTTAGGACGATCTGCGGTTCAAGTCTGGATATTCTACCTCCGATTAACCGAAGAATGGTTCAGCCTGTTACATGACAAGATTGGCCAATCACCGCCGTCATTCAGTTGTTACTTAAACTAGGGGGTAGAGTACCATACTTGGATCCGATCTGCTGTGTTAGGAGAGGTGAATGAAGAACGGAAAACTATTTTCAGCTCAGTTTAACTGAATTGAACGATATGATGCAATGACAGTACTCTTCAGACAAAGTATTAAAATAGAAAAATGTCCAGTCATTTCTGTAACTAACTGGTCGGTGATTTTGAGGTTTGTAAATATTGAGGACATCAGTGAAAACTAACGACAACATTAACTCTTAACGCGCAAATCACGACTATGCACTCTAAATAATATAGGTTCTTTCAAAAAGAACCCTTCAGTACTATTACCATGCAACTACAGGAGAACCCTGCAAGGGTTCTCCTGAGGTTGCATGGTAATAGTACTGAAGGGTTCCTTCTAAAGAACCTATTTTGTTTATACTATAGTCGTTTCTATACTCCGTCTTAGTAGCTGATCACTGATATTGGGAATGACATGTGTCCTTAAACATGAAGATTTGCAAATGTTTGGTCTCAAATTGAACAAATGTGAGTAATTTTCAGCCACTTGAAGTTGTGGGTCGCGCTAGCGAGACACGACTTCAAGTGGTTGAAAAGGGGTAACGCGCACATACTCGTAGAAGGGTGCGCGGATTTTTTATTTAAACCAACTCATTCAAGACGGCCTTCTTAGCTCATATTTGCTTGTGTGGACGGGACATTTGAAACATGTTATTATTTTGATGTAAAAAGTATATCTCGGGCTTCGCTTTGTTAACTGCCATGAAATATTGTGTAGTGAGCAGCTACTGATTTTTTGCTTCGCAGAGTTTGTAGTATCTCGAATTCGTCTGGAATGAACTAATAATAATATACTATTACCAATAATTCTTGAATAAAAACTATTTTGCATTTTCAACGTTCAACGATTTCAGTTAGCTAAAGATCAATATGTGCGTCTTCTTATAGCTAATTATTTTGTTATTGCCCTTGTTCGCAGGAAGATGAACCCTGGAAGTAACTCAGCCCACAACAACAAAGGGGGTGACTGCCCTCCAGGAAAAGGATCCTGCTACAGAAATGGGGTGGTCACCAACGGAATGGTCACCAATGGCCACATCATACCCCACCTGCAGATACAGCCTGATACCCCTGTACCGCCGGGTACGTCGCACGGGCGTGTCGGGATGGCTGGTGGACCCAGTACCCCCAGACGAGGGGGTATGTGCTCCCAGCAGTCGTTCACATCTAAGCTAGACTGTGTGAAGGAGGAGAAGTCAGGGATGCCGCGTATTGTACCTTCCAGACAGCTAGCACAAAGACCACAGACTACAGCTCCCATACAACAAACATCTACTGATCCCTTCCCTAAACCTGGCCCTGTCAACAACAGCTGTGGTATGATGAACGGCTACAACTCAAACGTGAAAACAGGTGAGTGAGTGAGTGAGTGAGTGAGTGAGTGAGTGAGTGAGTGAGTGAGTGAGTGAGTGAGTGAGTGAGTGAGTGAGTGAGTGAGTGAGTGAGTGAGTGAGCGAGTGAGTGAGTGAGTGAATCAGTGAGTGAGTGAATCAGCGAGTCAGTGAGAATGGCCTCTTTTGAGCTTTATGAATAAGGAACCTTCATATCTTTACTATAATTATTGATGACATATTCTCATGATCAATGAGTAGGCCAGTGTGTTTTGCGCGCACATGTCAACTACTTGACGCACGATTGGAGAGCATTGTTAATAATTGATAAATAGCATTACCGATTAGCTACCGACTGGAACATGGACTCATACACTTCATCGTGGCCGCAAAAAATAGCGTGAAAGTAGCCTATGGGTGGTGGTTTTAATATGAATCAATGTGAGCATGTTACCGCATGTTAACGTTGTAACACATTTCGGCGGCGGTTCCGCGGTAATTCTTTATCAATATAGAAGGATCAAAAGAAACAACATACTAAACAGATTATAAGCCGTATTATAGTGTAGATCCTATATCTGTATTCACCCTGTTATTATCGTCCTGCCGATAAAAGAATGAATTATTGGTACCTCGACGCCGGGCCAACTATTCTGGCGTAGGCCCAACGTTGATATGACATCGGCCTGCTGTCTAACGTCCACCGGGTGGTGCAAATCCTCTTCAAAATGGATCATTGTTGAGGCGGTACAAAATTAATTAATAGGCTAGGCCTAACACCTGATTGCTCGCCCCAATCACAAGACATTCACCCAGTGTTGGGATAAGGGTGGGCCAGCGTCGTAGACGGTGGACCAACGTTACACCAGGTGAACGTCTCGTGTTTGCTGAACAAGATCATCATGCAGTCGATTCTGTGTTTGATTTCAAAGTTAGCTATGGGGTGAATTTGACAAAAACATAACACCACATGGGCGATTCAGCTTTATATGAATAATGCAGTTAATAGACCAGGACATTCATAAACACCGTCAGTTTGTCTCCAGACACATTATTTCCCCCCATTTCCTCCTTTTCATTCACCTGTAGATGGGAAGTGCTGCAGCAATTCCCATCTAAAGGTGAATGAAGAGAAAGCTCAGAACATCTAGCTTACTGGGATCTATGAATCATTTTATAATCAATCTGTGCTACTCAAAATTTCATTTGGTGCTGGGGTACGAGAAGAGTATTCAATAGATTAGAGCATGTCATGGCCGATGCTTATAAACATATACAACGGGACACCCGCTTATGAAACATACACACATGACCACTATACCAGGCGTGTACCACGTAAGTAGTTAGTAGCGTATCAGCCTATGGACATTCAGCATGCAATCTAAATTGACTGAGTTGGAAGAGACGGAGGCTATCAGCATGATTAATACATTAAAACCCCGTTTCTAAGCAACTTAGAAATTTCCTATTCACAGGTAACTTACATGACACTACTAAGTGCTCGTAGATGCGTAATACTTCTATTTCATGTAAGACGAAGATATAGATATTTTACCTCGCGCTTCCCGGTAAAAATGAATGAATCAGTTTTTAGGCCACATATAGAAGTTATGAATTGGGCCAGGAGCACATTGTGAGGATGGTGAAATGGTGGAATCAGATACCTTCAGGACCCGACACAGGACCCGAGAATCGAATCCTGGCAGTCTGAGGCCGAGCACACTACTTCTTCTACGCTAGTCCAGCATTGAAACAACATTGGATCAACGTCTTGTGTTTTTGCAGGGCTATAGCACTGCACACTCCATTAATTTGAACAGTTTGGAGTGCTGACTGTATATAGCTGCAAAACCGTGACAGCCAGCATTTGACACGATCCCAATAAGAGAAAGAGCCACCGCGTATGCTGATAGGCTGAAATAGTATACATGTGATTTGTGCCACCCCAACATTTTGTTTAACATTCTCTGACAAAAACGTTATTTAAACGTAACGCACTTTTCGAACAGCAGTCTGTAAGCCTACATCTTCTAATACGCATGTCCAAAAAAAGAAACCTCGCCTAACATGCATTATATCCGAATTTGTTTTAAAGTATTTTATTCAGACGGTAGTGCCAGAGACTTGTTTAAAAAATGTTCACAGCTGCAGTTTAAAGTAGGCGTGTCGTCATGATTAGCTGAGTAAACATTGTAGGCCCACCCGCATGTAAGCGTCCACAGGAATGGGTTCCGCTGCAATGTAAATATTATTGTTCAGTGAAGCAAAACAGCATAGGTTTTTCAATATACACATCGTAATTTGAAATAATGTAAAAAAGTTTCTTGAACAGTTTCCACAACAGACAGCTGAATTCGTATACATGCAAATAGCGCTGATTATTTACTTTCCAAGTAAGCAGTTACTACCTGGTGTTGCCTTTAAACTGCTGGGCTGGCGTTTGATCGTGCGTTGCCAGGTTACCTGGGATCTGATTGATTGAGGTCGACGACAACAAGTCTGTATGCTCCTCAACAATTATCAAGATGATCAGAAATCTGGCGGGCCTGCTCCCCTTCTAAATGATCAGGTTTGATGACCCTCCATATCGTACAACTGACATTAGTTTTGTCAAGTGGCTCACTATAGTCTGTATGGCTCGTGACGCAATCTCTCTGTTATCTCTGTCAAGCCGCCGTCGTCAATTCAAACACAAAGACAAAAAGTCATCTGCGGCTTTTATAAAGCACAATCGCTTCCGGGCCGTATTTGTTTGCTATCTGACCAGATCACAAAAAGATTCCTTGATCGTATCTACCTGAGTTCAAACAGCACAAAAGATTAAATTCAGTTGAACCCAGCGAGGCCCTCGTGTGGTGGTTAACGCTACCGCCTGTCACCCGTTCTCCTCCATAATTATTTATATTTCAAGGAAACAAAAAAATTCGTTTTTGCTCACTCATAATTATTGAGTACTGTGGGGACCCTCTGTAACCGAGGGGGCGCGCTCTCACCTCAGACTGCCAGGGCGCGAATTTCGAATCCTGTGTCTGGAGGGCAGTGTCATCTGACTCATCTGAACAACCTCAAGATGTTATTATACTGGCACATTTAGCCTGCATATGCACGAAAATGGCCTAAAATTTCATTTATTCATTCATTCATTCATTCATTCATTCATTCATTCATTCATTCATTTATCATTCATTCATTCATTCATTCATTCATTCATTCATTCATTCATTCATTCATTTATTCATTCATTCATTTATTCATCATTCATTCGTTCGTTCGTTCGCTCGCTCGCTCGCTCGCTCGCTCGCTCGTTCGTTCGTTCGTTCGTTCGTTCGTTCGTTCGTTCGTTCGTTCGTTCGTTCGTTCGTTCGTTCGTTCGTTCGTTCGTTCGTTCGTTCGTTCGTTCGTTCGTTCGTTCGTTCGTTCGTTCGTTCGTTCGTTCGTTCGTTCGTTCGTTCGTTCGTGCGCTCGTTCGTTCGTTCGTTCGTCCAAGCATTCAAGCATTCATGCATATATTCATTCAGTTATACCATTATCATGATTATACAACTGTAAACACGTTAAATACTGTTTGTAAAATAAGAATGGGAGTGGTTAGTTCTGTTAGCGTTGTCCTTCGCTACGTCAAAAACTTTATTTTTGTGGAGTCTGGGAAAAGATAGTTTATAGAATATATATATTACTTCGGCTTCATATTGTTCCTGGTGTCTTCATTCAACTATTGGTTAATTGTGCTGTTATTAAGCATGTTAAAGCCGCGGGTTGCCAGGAAATTATGTAACATGCAGTCATAATTTTGATTTATGGCTGTACATGTATCTGTTGCTGGGCGTATTATTTCTTGTCTGAAAAGTCTCAACAGATTAATGATTAAGTTATGGCAGCGATGAAAAAATATTTACCCAAACCTGGATTTGGATGTCGGTAATTTAATTGTATATGTCAAAGTGAATACAAAACCAAGAACTATAATTCACTATATAATAAGACTACTA
The DNA here is from genome assembly GCA_964017125.1 of Flabesymbios commensalis. Lineage (NCBI taxonomy): Eukaryota > Metazoa > Annelida > Polychaeta > Terebellida > Flabelligeridae > Flabesymbios > Flabesymbios commensalis. The sequence continues at coordinate 43,686,140 of OZ024902.1, read as the reverse complement.
CTAAAGTGACCCCCCCCGCTTTGACACTGATAGAATCGTTATGCGGCGCGAGGTGCACCCGCGAGAGGGCGGACGACAAAAATTGTCGTCGAACGTTTTTAATGTTTTTGATATTTATGTGATATATGGTAGCATATTTTCTTTCATAGTGAAAATTTTAATTAATAATTTAGCGGTTTGTGAATCAACACCCGTGGGTAAAAAAAATAAAGAACTTGAAGGGTTACCACTCCGGTATTTCCTCCACTTTTCATTTAACTTGGGATGTGAACTCCCGCATAGAATTGAAATTTAATGATTACACAACTAGAATTCAAAAAGTTAAAATTCTCATAAAATCATAAAGATTTTTTTTAAATTCTTTCAGTTTTTGAAGGGCACGGCTATCACATCTACAAGAAAATCAATTTTGACCTTACTGCCCTTTCAGTGTGACTGGTCCCATTTTCTTTTGTATGAATTGTATTCAATGCGTCTCCGTTATGCGGCAAGGGTGTTAACACATAAACCGCTGAATTAAATGATTTAAATTTCCACCCACTTGAAGTTATGTCTCGCTACCGCGAGCCACAACTTCAAGTGGGTGAAAATTACTCATATTTGTTTAATTTGAGACTAGCATTTGAAAATCATTTCTTTCCCAGTAACAGGGATTTTGAGCAGTTAACAAAACGGATTAAAACAACTGTGATCGTGATTAGCGAATTGAGGGTTAATTTAAATATAAAGTAAATATATCACTGTAACATCAGCAACAACAGCAGCAGCAGCAGCAGCAGCAGCATTAAATGATATCGTCTGAGTATTTAGATGTATGTGGTTTCAGTCAGTTCCCTATCGCTTGGTTATTCCACCTGAGGCATCATGGTGACAGGTCTAGCCGCAGTGTTAGCGGCAGTAATGAGCCTTCGTCGACACCACTTGGTCAGTGGCCGTCACCGGTGCCTTCGACCTAGCAAGCAGAAGGCGATGAGCCAATGTTGGTTTAATGCTGGTCCAGCGTCGTAGACGGTGGGCCACCACTAAACCACTATTGGTCCAACGTCTTGTATTCACTCAGCTTTGTTTTCACCGAAACATCCAATCGCAACATTCAAAATGAACGCAGCAGGGCGAGCGATGATAATGACAATTTTTATTATGTCTACATTATCTTTATGTCGATGTATTGAGCCGTTTAAAATATCAGAATTTTTCAAAAAACAGTAGGCCTAACAAATTTCACTCGCTCAATCCACTGATATCAGTATACATTTCTACACTTCTAATATATATGGTATCACAAGGGTTTTTGTCTCTGTAAAATCCGTCCATCCGTTATTAAACTTCAGAGGAGATATTACAATGTTCAGGAATGTTCAGCGAAAATGCCGGATTTATCTTGACAGGCCACATCAATGGCTTATCCGGCAGTTATCAGAGGAGTGAAACGCAACGCTGCGAGGCACATGCGAGTGACATAAACACAGCTTAGCATCGCTTCTAGTGGTTTGTTTTGACACCCAGGGCCACTGCATCGCCTTTGGTGGCACCGGTGACGGAGCAATGGCGGCGTCTGGCTGAATTTACGAGCGAGAGATGCACCTGTATCCAATCCGGAGATTAAGACGTTCAATCGCTGGAATATTGTGGGGAGCCTCTGTGCGCGGTAGTGTACTCGGCCTCATATCACCTGGGCTCGAATTCCGAATTCTGTGTCTGGAGGGAAGTGTCATTCATTCATTCATTCATTCATTCATTCATTCATTCATTCATTCATTCATTCATTCATTCATTCATTCATTCATTCATTCGTTCATTCCCCGTTGCGAAATCCAGAGGGGAATATATTACGACGTTTCGGTGCATCTCTAAATCATTTATCCGGCTGCAGGTGTGTGTTAAAATTTTGTCATAGCGATAAAGCATCATTATTTTCTATAGTAGCGTCTGTATGACATTATCGGGTCCTTCATTTACATCTATCACCCCACAATATATAGACGAACATCACACGCACAATCTAGATGAACATCACCACACAATATAGACGAGCATCACGCACACAATGTAGATAAACACGGTACACCACACAATATAGACGAACATCACCCACACAATTTAAATGAACATCACCCACACAATGTTAATGAATATTACCCACACAATACAGATACACATCACCTACACCATATATATGAATACCACACACACAATGTACATGAACATCACCCACATATTATAGATGAACATCACACACACAATGTAGATAAACAATACCCACACAATCTAGATGAACACCATACACAAAATGTTGATGAGCATCACCCACACAATGCAGATAAACATCACCACACAATGTAGATGAACATCACCCATATAATGTAGATAAACTTAATCCACACAATGTAGATAAGCTTAATCCACACAATGCAGATGAACATCACCCACACAATGTAGATGAACATCACCCATACAATGTAGATGAACTTAATCCACACAATGTAAATGAAGATTACACGCAATGCAGATGAACATCACCCACACAATGTAGATGAACACCACCCACACAATGTAGATGAACATCACACACATAATGTAGATAAAATTAATCCACACAATGTAGATAAGCTTAATCAACACAATGCAGATGAACATCACCCACACAATGTAGATGAACATCACCTATACAATGTAGATGAACTTAATCCACACAATGTAAATGAAGATTACACGCAATGCAGATGAACATCACCCACACAATGTAGATGAACATCACCCACACAATGTAGATGAACATCACCTATACAATGTAGATGAACTTAATCCACACAATGTAAATGAAGATTACACGCAATGCAGATGAACATCACCCACACAATGTAGATGAACATCACCCACACAATGTAGATGAACATCACCCACACAATGTAGATGAACATCACCCACACAATGTAGATGAACATCACCCACACAATATAAATGAACATCACCCACACAATATAGATGAACATACCCACACAATATAGATAAACATCACCCACACGATGTAGATAAACATCACCCACACAATGTAGTTGAACATCACCTACACAATGTAGATAAATTTATTCCACACAATGCAGATAAACATCACCCACACAATGTAGACGAACATCACCAACACAATGTAGATAAACATCACCCACACAATGTAGACGAGCATCACCCACACAATGTAGCTGAACATCACTCACAAAATTTTAATTTAGACGGACATCACCCACACACAGTAGATGAACACCATACACACAATGTAGAGAAACATCACCCACACAATGTAGATGAACATCACCCGCACAATGTAAATGAACATCGCCCACACAATGACGATAAACATCATCCACACAATGTAGATAAATATCTCCCAAAATATGTAGATGAACATTACACACACAATATTGATGAGCATAGCCCACACAATGTAGGGAAACATGACACACACTATGTATATGAACATCACCCACATAATGTACATAAACATCATTGACACACTGTGCATGAACATCACCCACACAATGTAGATGAACATCACTCACACAATGTAGATGAGCATCACTCACACAATGTAGATAAATATCATACCCACAATGCAGATGAACATCACCCACACGATGTAGATAAACATCATCCACACAATGTAGATAAACATCACCAACACAATTTAGATAAATATCATCCACACAATGTAGATAAACACCACCCACACAATTTAGATAAACTTCACACACACAATGTAGATAAACATCACCCACACAATTTAGATAAACATCACACACACAATGTAGATGAACATCATCCACACAATGCAGATAAACAACATACCCACAATGCAGTAGACAATCACCCACACAATGTAGATAAACATCATCCACACAATGCAGATGACCATCACCCACACAATTTAGATAAACATCATCCACACAATGTAGATGACCATCACCCACACAATTTAGATAAACATCATCCACACAATGCAGATGAACATCACCCACACAATGTGGATAAACATCATCCACACAATGAAGATAAACATTACCCACACAATGCAGATGAACATCACACACACAATGTAGCTGAACATCACTCACAAAATTTAGTCAGACATCACCCACACAATGTAGATGAACACCATACACACAATGTAGAGAAACATCACCCACACAATGTAGATGAATATCACCCACACAATGTAGATTAACATCTCACACATAATGTAGATAAATTTAATCCACACAATGTAGATGAACATCACCCACACAATGTAGTTGAACATCACTCACACAATACAGATGAATATCACCCACACAATGTAGATAAACATCACCAACACAATGTAGATGAACATCACCCACACAATCACCCGTTGCAATTAGATTTATAATTCTTAATGTTGATTTGTGGTTACGTGTTAACCTTCATGATTGTTCAGCTATGATTTGATAAATGAGGCTGAAGAAGAGTTTATTCAGATTAGGATACTAGGTTTGCCGGCTGTAGGGTGCTCACCACTTGTTTCTTTTAGTTGTATCAGTGATATGATAAGAATGTAAGGTTAATGGACTGATAAGATTTGTTCACTTTGTTTTAGACCCGGCTCAGCAGAAAGGTTATTGCCTGCAGGACAACCGTGCACATTCTGTACATCACAGTGTACGCGAGCATGGTGACAACAAGCCACTGGTCAGTAATTACACGTCATCAAATTACCACCAGCAGCACCAGATAGCCATGATGGGGTCCACACCTACACCAAGTACTGTGTCAAGTGTACAGGTCACACCCCGCCAACAACTACCGCCATCTTACGACCAGACCAGCACCTACCCCGGCTCCCAGATACCTCCGTCCACCCCGTGCAGGCAGGGGGACTGGCCCCGCTACCATGTGCTGCCTGAGGTGGCTGCAGGTCAGAAGCCCGGGATGGTTGATCACCAGGCATCTCCAGCTTACGCCGGTCACCACACTAACTCTCTGTTCCCGTTCAGCCTTCCGGAGGCTCCCGGGTCCACCAGCGCTTCCAGCTTCACCAGTCCCCGGCCGTCAGCCCGGGCCCGCGGACACAAGCGTGCCATGTCCACATCCACGCCCTCCTTAACCTCAGACAGCTACATTGACCTGCTGAACTGTATCAGGTCCTCACCCACCAACCTACCAGCTCCCTTCTGTGCAGCCTCTCGGGGCTCCTCCTCGTCCCATACTTCCCCCATGCAGCACGCTATCGGCCACATGTTCGCCACCAAGAGTAGCAGCGGCAGCCCGTCTGTGGCTGGCGGCATCCTAACACATGCCCACGCCACCCTGGCGGCACACCAGCGCCAACAGCTGAACCACCAGCTTCACCAGCAGGCACACAAGAACAATGACTTTGGCATGGACGCAGGCAATGTGGGACATTACACCACGATGGGGCAGCTGGAGACAGGTAGCAACCTGTACGTGGGCAACATGGAGAACCTCCAGGTGGTGATCCAGGCTGACGGACCTGTCTATCCCGCCGGTGTGGACGCCGGGCGCTGGTCAGTGCACGCTGACCACCAGCAGATAGCGGCCGGTGGTGCCGATGAGGAGGTGATGCCACCGCCTCCACCTTACAGCAGTCACCACAGCAGGCAGCAGTACGACACCTCACCAGGACAGCCAGATACTGACACTGTAGATGAGAACACAGACATTAAAGGTGAGCCTGATGACGGCGTGGAGAAGCAGCCTGTGTGTAAGTGGATAGAGTGTAACCAGGGATTCTCTTGTCAGACAGACCTGGTGAAGCACCTGGAGAAGCAGCACATAGATCAGAGGCGAGGAGAGGACTACACGTGTTACTGGTCCTGTTGTCCGCGGCGCTTCAAGCCATTCAACGCCAGGTACAAACTGCTGATTCACATGAGAGTGCACTCCGGAGAAAAGCCCAACAAGTGCACGGTAAGTAACCGCAAAATACAACACGGCAGACACGATATAATGATCAGGTGCTGGTATAATGCTGGACCAGCGTCGAAGACCGTAGGCCAACAATAAACCCACATTGGATCACCGTATCATGTTTGTTGATTCACCATTCCATACAATTTTCTGTCTTTCTATCAATCTTTCTCTGCATGTTAAAAACTGCAGATTTGTAACAAACAAAGTTATATCCATTTTTTCTTCTCACTATTACGATATTCGTAGATTATTATTTATTAATGATCCAAGCGTCCGGCTGTCATTTTTATAAATTTGAAACTTTTGACCATTACGTGATTACAATACTATGTTCGCTTATCGATGACCCACAATTACAAATTACGTTAACCATTTAAATTGTTTCCCGTCACCCGGGTCCCACGATTTTATACGTAACTAGCTGAGGAGATTTGCAAAATATTTGTTCTTCACATTTTCTAAATAAGTTAATTGATTTATATGAACGAGATGTGCGAACTTCACCTAGCCAAACAATATCCCCCCGTTGAAGCTGCGAGTAATCATTTTAAATGGATTTAATCGCTCCACATTATCAGGGATTATATTCAAATAAATAATTATTGTGGTATTTTCGTCATTGATCTATTTCTTTTAAATATTTTTTCCTGCCGTATATAGTGGATTATACAGATGAACAAGCGAAAAAAGTTATGAGTAGCTTCACTTAATGCAGCCGTGTCTTACAACACGTCGTTACAGTATTAAAATCACCCGCCAATACTCAGACATCAAAAAAATATTCCCGAGATGATTAAATGTTTTATTCCATGGGGCGTAAATAAATAACAGTCCTTGTGTATAAAGTAAAAAAATTATGTAAATTCATTTCATTAAGCGACTTGAAATTTGTCGTTATCGTGACATAGGTTTAATTGTGATGTTTTTAACATAATTACATTTTAATAATAAATTTAAATTTTATCATAATTAAAGTTAAATATAGTTGAAGTTAAACATACTGACCATCTGTGATTGCATATGTTTTCCTTGGCAAAATTTCCTTTTTGGAGATTAAAATAGTATGTAACCTGGATAATGTTATATAATATAATTGTACATTGTATTTTGTTCTTAATTGTCAATTATTGTCAATTAATTTATATAAATCATAAAATAGATGAGCTCTCCGCTAATTTGCCATAATACTACGGTGGGTGATACAGTTACGATACCATTAATTTAAAACACATTCTTGAACAAATATAGAGAATAATTATTTTAAAAAATATTAAAGTCACCGATTTTGTATAAGGGATATTTTACTGTGCATATATTTGATACTATCAAATTCTCACATGATAAAATGAAAAATATATATTGATCATGATCGAAATGCACGTTATGTGTATAAATTTACATTCGGATTGTATGCCAGACAGTAACAGCGTCCCAGCGCAACGGCCATGTGGTTTACGCAGATTGTCCAGCAATAAATAAGATATGACCCAACGTTGTTTCAATGATGGACCAACGTCTGAGACGTTGGTCCATCATTGAAACAACTTTGAGTTTTCGTCTCTGGTTTGTCAGGGTTGATGCTGACCGGGTAACCAGACTGTTATTGTTGTCATGGCAATAACTACAAGGCAACACTGCCTTTTGGTTGATTTCTTTTTATTCGCCAGGACCTGGACAATGGTAAATATTATAGTCCTCCATCTGGAATACACACCCATTGACAGTAAAACGAACCAGCGTTGGTTCACTTATGGGGCTTTGCTTTTTTCCGGGTACAGTATAGCAAAAGCCAAATTGTGCAGCGTGTCAACACACTAAGTTAATTCAATCTGGCACACCGATGTTTTGTACAGGAGAAACAAATCATAAATGATCTGGAATATTTAATTTCATTTTCGCACCTCTGCTATGCCTGTGGCAATCTGTAGTTTGTACTTGTTATATTTTTTAACTTTGCCGCAAACAGAAAACTCATCTACTTAGAGACAGCTTGGACCAAATGAAAAATATTTTAAAATATTTACCTCATATATTTAATTTTATTTTCGCACCTCTGCTATGCCTGTGGCAATATGTAGTTTGTACTTGTTATATTTTTTAACTTTGCCGCAAACAGAAAACGAATCTACTTAGAGACAGCTTGGACAAAATGAAAAATATTTTTAAATATTCACCTCATATGATATATGTAAAATCGGGTCATTTTTAAATGATGGACAGACAGATGCAAAGGTACACAAGGTACAAGACCGAATGCATTTTATAGTGTTCAATCTTTGTCGTGTTTGCAAAATTTGTAGCGTCATATAGCATACTTTGTAGACTCATTTTAGTGTAATAAAATATATTTATGACAAATTTAAGCATGACATTGATTTTGGTGTCGAATAAAACGTCTCGTGTCAAACTAGTATTTTGTCGACTAAAGGGGGAATATTTTTGCTCTCAATTCAGACCAATTAGCCATATATATGTTTGAAAAGTTACGTGGGTCAAGCGACATTCACTCAACATTTCCTGCATGGCGATGGCGTAGCATCACATGGCATGGCATGGCATGGCATGGCATGGCATGGCATGGCATGGCATGGCATGGCATGGCATGGCATGGCATGGCATGGCATGGCATGGCATGGCATGGCATGGCATGGCATGGCATGGCATGGCATGGCATGGCATGGCATGGCATGATATTTACAGGTAAATCGCCGCAAAACATGACACGCAGAAATTTGTCATGCAACTCTATAGGCCCTATAGACTACGGTGGATTTTTCGGTCTAAGTCTTGTACTCTACCCCCGACCAATCGAAGAGTGTTTCAGCCTGTCACATGACGAGATTGGCCAATCACCGCCGTCATTCAGTTATTATTTAAATTAGGGGATAGAGTACGAGACTTGGGCCAGCTTTAAAGTGTTGTTTAGCAAGGTTAGAGTTATTAAAGTTGATCACTAGGTTTCTGCATCGCATTCGTCCCGTCCGCAAAAAAAACAATAACTGTTTACATGAAAAGTAAACAGTTACTCTCTTTTGGATTTGCACGGCAACACGTGACAGATCTGGTTTACGTCAGTCGTCGCGACACACGTCAACAGACAGAATAACAGGCTAAAACCGACACTAACCCGGCGTGGGCTCAACGTCTCAAACGCTGGCCCAATTTCACCCCAAGCCTGGATCACTATTGGATTTTAAATGTGATTTTAGGCAGCCATTATTAGCACCTTCTCTTTTGGGCTTTGGACACTTTTAGTGTCGTCAAGGTCCCCAGAACAGAGGCCTCAAAGACACTAGAAACAGTCTGTTGATGTCTTTACGCGAATCTCTTCACAACAGACTTTGTGGTTTACTATTCGGGAGCAGCGATTATGTTTTTTCCGTTCACATAAACGATTTAACAGCCATCTGCAAAAATGCCTTTTCGAGGGTTTTGGTGAGTTTGAGAGCTTCATTCCAGATTGTTGAGATACTTGAATTTCCAGTGTGGAATATTTAGATCTGATTGCTTAGAGTAAAAATTTCATCATGTTCATTGTCGATTTTGTTCGATAGATACTTTATCCTCTAATAAAAATCAGAATAATGCTATCTGGCAAAGCGGAATAAAACGCCTTTTACGATTGTCAATCCTCGTAATCCCAACAAATAAACATTTAACATCTACTCTCCTTGACATTTAGTGACATTTAGGTCTACTCAATTAAATTGATAATTAAATATTTTTGCATAATTAATTATTTGATTGATCAACTCAACCCATGCTTTACCTGTTTTCCATTCGTGTTGATTTAATTTAGCGTCGGAGTCGGCGGACCGATAAGAAATCAATGATTTGCCCGGCGCTATAGGCATGAGCCAACATGACTGAAGGACATGTATTGTGAACTCTGGCTTTTGAATCTTAGTTACAGGGTTAAGATATGTGAAAACGCCTCACTCGATGGCAACGTTGATGTCCCTTAAAAATAATATATGTACATTACCTATGGTCATTAACTGTAAATGCGCACGTTTTTGCTTGTTTGGGATATTAGGGGATCGTATTATACTATACAATATACAATGCCCTGATGATAGATAGTGTAGGGTCTAAACCTCAAAATATAAGCCTACATGGCCTATCTCATTTCTCCAATCAAATTAACATAGGGCCTACCGGTAGGTCTATTGTATTTCATAATAATTATAATTTGCCAACCGTATAATGACACGAAGGCAATTTTTAAAATACGTATTTTTAAAATACATAATTGTCTATGTGACTTTCAACCTAAATGGTAGTCCACTTTTAACGTAATAATGAGTATCGGATGGTGTAACAGTTATTTTTTGTGATATCCCATACATGGTACATACATGGCTGTCAATGTCTGAGCCAACTAATGCTGGCTCAGTGTTTGTTTTTAATTTCCAAGACAGAACCAGTAAAAATGAGACGTTGACTTAATGCTGCTTTAACCCTTTCAGCGCGGCACCGTCTTTATACGTCATAATCTGACGTCTGTAGACGTCAGATTATGACCTATAAAGTCCTGAAATAATTAAAATATTTATTAATAGGGCCTATATATATAATGGCTGCAGACCCATAACATGGGTATTTAAATGAATCAGAAAGAGCTAACTAAGACTTTTATGATTATTTCAAATTGAAAAAGCCCTCAGTTCTCCATGGTTTATACAATAATAATTCAGTGTTTTACGGGTTCATTCTGGTCCACCGTCTGCGCCGCTGGCCCAACACTTAACCAACAGTTGGTCTTGCCCTGCCGGGAACGTGTCTACGTATGACATAATGACACACCTCAGCCGGGGCATTACGTACGTATAGTGTGTAGGTGTGTTTGCAAAGCCAAAATGCGGTAGCTGCTTACTTTTCAAGCCAGCAGTTACTGCCTTTTGTCTTTACACGGCAGATGTGTGTTACGTACTTGTTCCGCTCACCTGGAAATCCCGGCAAATCCAGATAAGCGGCCAATCGCGGGACTTTAATAGCGCGGCTAATTGACGCCTAAACGGTGGCGTGCGTCGCTAACCCGAGGCACGGCAGAGAATTGGCCGGACATTATCTGACTGATAAGCCTGCCACCCTTGTCTACCAACCACCCACATCAGACAGTACATTCAGAGATTATTAACCCTTTCAGCGCGGGGACCGTCTTCAGACGTCAGATTCCGACGTCTAAAGACGGTCCCCGCACTGAAAGAATTAAAATATTTATAATGGCCGTACGTATTCCTAAAGATATTAAAAAGAAGCGCAAAGAGCTAAGTAAGACACCTCTGGTGATTTAAAATTGAAAAAAATGGTCTTCATGGTTTAGGCCTATACAAAAATATTTCGGCGTTTTCAGTAGATCTGCTGTGTCCTCTTCTACCACTGGGCAATGCGCAGCAGGCCTACTGAGTTGCTATGGTACAATAGCCACCATTGTTTTATGGTCTTTTACAAAAAAAGACATTTTTGATATAGGCCTATAGTCTATGTGGTGTAGTAGGCCTAAGCAAATGACATAACGTGTTGTTGTTTTTAAATTTTTACAGCCTGTGTTACTTTGAATATGTACAAGCTTATGTACAAGCGTATAATAAGTACACACTCCTTGACGACCGCGTTTATTAGATATTATCGGGAAATCATTTAGGACTGTTTCCGTACCTCAGGCCTGAGGGGACCTCCTGTCATGTCTAACAAGATGTTAAGAGGTGGCTCAAATCTATAGGCGCCAACCGAAATCAAGGTTCAAACAAATGCCACACTACGACCGCCTTACGAAAATATTGATCGCTCTTTAAAAATTATAATTAAAAAGATCGTTTAACGTTCCCGTAAAATTTCATTCGGGGAAGACATTTTATACGCAAATAGTTGAATGGTAGTTATTGCGATAAAATATCGCACAGTAAGTTTGTAGATGTCTGCACTAAAAATACTTTCATCGCTATATAAAACGTGGTTGTGCTTTGTAAAAGAAGAAATGCCCCATCTACGCGATGAGGCATATAATTATTAATTAGATGTATTATTATATAGTAACCTATATCGTCATTTTCATCATTCCAATTTATTGTATTGACGTGACAAGTCAACAATTCCAATTGATGGACCTATAATTATCTCACCTGCTTATTAGTATCTTGCTGTATCTTTTTCTTCACACATGGCGCCTTATCAGTAGTTATTTTAGAGCTACCACCTCACAACAGAGCCGCTCACCAGCCAAACACTGTGTTGTCATGTAGGCCTGCCTAAGCCTTCTGTTTATACACCCCTACATCATTGTTAGGCCCCTAATTATGACACTGCAATACTGATATCTAAGACTGGCTGGCAATAAGACAAACACATTTTTGAATTTCGCGATATCAATTTATTAATAAAACAGCAATTTTTTTTCTTTAAATTTGTATTCGTTTCCTCTCCATATAACTGTATATAATAGGCTTAATAAAGACTCAGTGGGAAATCATGGTGTGAGAAAATGATAAATAGTTACTTTGAAGCTTATGATTGTTGTCTCAGACAAAGGTTCCAATTGATTAACCTAGAAAAGCATGTTTGAATTGTGAAATAAAATACGTTAAAAGAAAAGACAAAGGCTCGCTCACTTTGTGATGCCATAATTAACCACCACGAGTAATGACGAGTAATCATGTGATCTCAAGAGAATCGTTAGGTCTCGTGACCAGAAGTGTACCCCACATATTAACATTTTACGTAATTTCTGATCCTGCATCAATTTGGGACATTTGTTCATGATTTCAACGACTATTGCATTGATTAGGTGAGGTCAAAAGCGACTATTAGCATTTCAAACCATGGCCCAATAATAGTTTACAATATGAATCACCTTGAACCCTTGGAGCACTGATGTCGATAATTATTGGAGTATTGCTCACTCGTGTAACAAATGTTTAAAAACGAAGCGTGTCCGTATCACAGTTATACATTGTGGTCGAAATTTCATAAAACTAAATATTTTTTAGTCACTTGAAGTTATGGATCGCGGTAGCGATCCACAACTTAAAGTGACTAAACATAGGTAACAGAAATATAATTCCACAGTTCAGAGCTCTAAGAGTTTTGGTAATTAGATTATTACTTCTATTAACTTTGCGTGAACATGCTTTTGTTAGGCGGCTCGCGGGCACGGGATATCTCAAAGTACGATAGAAATTCGTGAACAGCTCCTTGCAGTCTTTACAAAAAATACCACGTGTTAGTAAATCTGCATCGCCGTATTTTTACAGTTGTATATATTTTTCGATCGTCTTGACGTCACACAGGCAAACCCTATGACTGATTGCCGGGACAGGGTCCCTGCCACAGCCTACATGTAATACACCTGCGTAATTGCCAGCTGCGTACATGATGTTTTGACGAGAATAGCTGTACAGACTAACTAAACAGTCTGACACGTCTTGTTGATCTATACATTTTATGCATACATAATATTATATGTGAGCGTTTTTACAGAACTACATAGCCCAATGAGAGCACCAATGTCCCTACGGTGATCTTAAATATGCCTTAAATGATTCATCATTGATCAAGCTGTTGTTACTGGCCTCTCACAGCGCCTGTACGAACAGACATAGGAACGTAGCAACGTCTGCAAGTGTGCGTAGAGTTGTCGAGAGGCGACAGTAAGTACATACGTTACGAATTAAACGGCAACTTTAGCAACTTCGTAAGGTTTTTAGAAACTGTGCGACGCCGCAAGGATACTTAGGAGCGGCAAAATTGTAGAAAATAAAAATGCATACGAAGTATTGGTCGTACGAACCTTTCGCATTGCATGGTAACCGATCGCTCTGTCTACAGACAGCCCCTCTAAATGTTATTTAGTAGCGCCGCGGCGCGATTTGTATGAAACTGTTCTTGCTGCGAATCTGCTGCCAACCCGGAGACCAAGTTGAACGGCAACCGATTCACAACAAGACCAGCTTACCACTAAATGCGCCGTGGGAATTATATTTTTTCGCGAGTGTCGAATAAAATATGAATATTATTTGTGTCGCTCCTCTACTGTGAAAGCTCTCTGAACTGAACTCTGAACTCTTTATTACACTCAAGACCCCAAAGATACATCATTGTGTACAAAAAACATATCATAACATAATTAAATAAATAACAGTATCTCTATATGGGTATGTGAGGTTGTATACAAATAAAAAAAAAATTATAAAATAATACTAATATGTGATGGTGAATATATTACCACAAATATTCATTATTTATTACTGATGTGTTTTAACACATCTTCAAAATAAAACAACATCATTTTGAAAGTTATCTAAAGTGAGACATAATTATTTGAACAAAATTTGCTAATTCACATTGTTTTTGATAATTTGAACTAGACAATAATTCATGATATTTTTCTGTACCTAAATTAGACCAATAATATTTTGGCAAAAGTAACTTTCGTTCCTCATTAAAAATACTGCACTGGAACAAAAAATGTAATTAATCCCCTAATACATGACACACATTACATTTTTTCTCACTACGCTCCAAATTTTCATATCTGCCTCTCGCTATAGGTAATTTATGATTCGAAACTCTAAACTTAGTTAGAGAAATTCCACATGACATTAGCAATTTTAACAAATAAGCCTATATTTCCATTTTTAGATTTTTTTTAAACATCCTATAATTATAACACTTACTATTATTACAAATATCTGATGACCACAGATCCTTATATTTAGTGTGTATACCTCCCTTGACAATATTTTAAACTGATTTATATTCGGTACACACTGTGTAATCCAATGATTATACAAGTTACAATTGTTTAAACAATTTTGAACATGCAAAATCCAATCTGATTTTATCAGACCTGTCTTATTCAGCTCATACATGACATGATAAAGAGTTCTACTAACTTTGCATCAACTATTTTCGCCCAAAAATACAATACATTTTGATCAATACTATCTAGCTAGGGGTTCTACCTAATTCACCATACACCATACATTTTGAAGTCTTGTTATTTACTCCTAGAAGCAGTTGACCGTTGATAGCAATGGGAGAACTATCTAGCATAACTGTCTAGCATAGAGTGTAGTAGCCCAGTATTCTCCCAACCCCGCCCACTCAGTTATTTAATTATAAGGTAATGCGACCAAAAGGACGCCTGTGATTGGTTGGAGTAGTCTAATTCACTTGGTCCATATTTCCAAACGCAAGTTATAACACTAACTATTTCAGAAAGCATTAATAGTCGCGCAAATTATGTTTTTTTCTTTATTTTTTATCAATTCACGCTTGAAATAGTTAAGTCTATTAGCGAGCTCGTCTTATTTATTATTTGTCATTAATCAGACAGATATGATACCTCAATGTGGCTGTTTTGTTGGTGAGCGACGATTTACATAACAACAAATTCCTTTTTTTCGCGATTGACCTTCAGCTTTTAACTGTAAATGCAACCGCTTTTCTGAGAAAATACGGGAGGATGCATAATGGATTGCCTCACCTTTAGCGTGATGTCGCATGTACATAGAAAATCCCGTATAACTTTGCATCGTGGATAAATTAAATTTCGCGCCATTTTGAAAACTTATTTTTTCGCGCGTCATGAGCGGCATGTCGCGTGTGTGTGACAAGAAGGTCGGCCATATTGATTGATGGCACGCCGATGCCAGGACAGACAGAAGAGCCTGGTCTTTTCAATGGTGCTCAAGGATTTGTGATGCCCACTGTCTGGTAAACAACGTCAGGCCGCGTGACCTCCTCGGGCAGCCTAGGTCGGTTTAATGTTGGGCCACCGTCGCAGACGGTGGACCAACATTAAACCAACATAGTCTGAACGTGCGGTTTGTCGCATGGATCGCGTCCACTCCGGGGGACAGGGAACTTTACCGATCTCTCGTCGAGTGATCAATGCTTCGTGGACAAACAAGTCTGAAGATGCTGAACTTACGTGTCGTATATAATGTGTATGATGTATGATCCACAGTAAACACAAAACATGTGGATAACATTTGTATAAAAATAATAATAATAATAATAATAATAATAATAATAATAATAATAATAATAATAATAATAATAATAATAATAATAATAATAATAATAATAATAATAATAATAATAATAATAATAATAATAATAATAATAATAATAATAATAATAATAATAATAATAATAATAATAATAATAATAATAATAATAATAATAATAATGATGATAATGATAATAAAAATAATAATAATAATAATAATAATAATAATAATAATAATAATAATAATAATAATAATAATAATGAAAATAATAATAATAATAATAATAATAATAATAATAATAATAATAATAATAATAATAATAATAATAATAATAATAATAATAATAATAATAATAATAATATTAATAATAATAATAATAAGATTTAATAATAATAATAATAATAATAATAATAATAATAATAATAATAATAATAATGATAATAATAATAATAATAATAATAATAATAATAATAATAATAATAATAATAATAATAATAATAATAATAATAATAATAATAATAATAATAATAATAAGATTAATAATAATAATAATAATAATAATAATAATAATAATAATAATAATAATAATAATAATAATAATAATAATAATTATATTAATAATAATAATAATATTAATAATAATAATAATAATAATAATAATAATAATAATAATAATAATAATAATAATAATAATAATATTAATAATAATAATAATAATAATAATAATAATAATAATAATAATAATAATAATAATAATAATAATAATAATAATAATAATAATAATAATAATAATGGTTTATTCAGTGTACATATTATAGTAACGATAATGTTAAAAAACAAATACAGTGATATTGTATAAAATATAGTAGCATTGTATAGATAATAGTACACTTGGTTGGGACTTGACAGATGTTATACATTTTTTTGTCAGCCCCCACCAGTAAAAGCTCTCGCTAGAGGACATTATTTTACACTTCAATTGACAATATATAATAAGGCAATGGCTACTGCCACAGTACTGTGGTACTAAAGGTCCCATTGGCTATTTTCACCAAACCAATCAGAATTAAGGATTTCAGACTGTGGCAGCAACTTTGGAAATGCTATTACCACCAAACTAATCAGCATCAGTGTAACAAAGATACTGACAAATCACAGCAAATAACTTTATTACCACAGTCCTGTGTCAATAAGATTCATTTCTGCTCAAATATCTAAACGGATGAGGTCATGCTACCACATTAGTGTACCAATAAGGTATCTTACAGTCCGTGTACATGTGCAAGTAATTGCTGCCACATGATTGTGCTAATAAGGGTTTGTCATTCCTTGCTACTGAATTGATGTGTCTATAAGCTTCTCGTTATTGCTAATCTTCACCGCAGCAGCTCTGTGTAACTGTTTATAATGTTAGCCACAGTGCTGTGTCATAAGGTTTCTTACTCTTTCACTAAACCTATAAGTCATTGCTACCACAGTGATGTGGCAATAACGTTTCTTACTGTATCTATACACTTAAAATCTGTGCTGCCACAGAACTGTGGCAATAAGGTATCTTATTCTTTCTCTGCGCACATAAGTCCTTGCTATCACAGTGATGTGGCAATAACGTTTCTTACTGTATCTATACAGGGAAAATCTGTGCTGCCACATTACTTCGTCAATAAGGTATCTTACTCTACAGTGCTGTGGCAATAACGTTTCTTACAGTTTCTATACATTTAAATCTTTGCTGCCACATTGCTGCGGCAATAAGTTATCTTACTCTTTTTCTACACATGTACGTCATTGCTACAACAGTGCTGTGGGAATAACCCTTTTTACTGTCTCTATACACTTAAAATATGTGCTGCCACAGTACTTTGTCAATAAGGTATCTTACTCTTTCTCTACGCATAGAAGTCCTTGCAACCAAAGTGCCGTGGCAATAACGTTTCTTACAGTTTCTATACATTTAAAATCTTTGCTGCCACATTGCTGTGGCAATAAGGTATCTTACTCTTTTTCCACACATATAAGTCATTGCTACCACAGTGCTGTGGCAATAACGTTCCTTACTGTGTCTATACACTTGAAATATGTGCTGCCACAGTACTTTGTCAATGATGTATCTTACTCTTTCTCTATGCATAGAAGTCCTTGCTACCACAGTGCTGTGGCAATAACGTTTCTTACAGTTTCTGTACATTTAAAATCTTTGCTGCCACATTGCTGTGGCAATAAGGTATCTTTCTCTTTCTCTACACATATAAGTCATTGCTACCACAGTGCTGTGGTAATAACGTTTCTTACTGTCTCTATATACTTAAAATTTGTGCTGCCACAGTGCTGTGTCAATAAGGTGTCTTACTCTTTCTTTACACATAGCAGCCCTTGCTACCACAGTGATGTGGCACCAACGTTTCTTACTCTCTCTATACACTTAAAATCTGTGCTGCCACAGTGCTGTGTCAATAAGGTATCTTCCCCTTTCTCTACACATAGAAGACTTTGCTACCACAGAGATGTGGCAATAACGGTTCTTACGGTCTCTATTCACCTAAAATCTGTGCTGCCACAGTGCTGTGTCAATAAGGTATCTTACTCTTTTCCTATACATATAAGTCCTTGCTACCACAGTGCTGTGGCAATAACGTTTCTTACTGTCTCTATACACTTAAAATATGTGCTGCCACAGTACTTTGTCAATAAGGTATCTTACTCTTTCTCTACGCATAGAAGTCATTGCTACCACAGTGCGGTGGCAATAACGTTTCTTATGCTACGTCTACACTAGGTTCCCGGCTTCCACGTTTCAGGCCCCCGTGGTGAAAACGGGATGGACGTGGGGCAACGCAGGGCGGCGAGATGGACAAACTTGGGAGGCCGTGATTGCCGTGACTGCCGTGCCAGATTTGAAAACTGTCAAAAAATTTGCCACGGCAGTCAGGGTACGGATCAGAAACCTAGCAGGCCGTAGTAAAACGGGGTTAACCCAACAAAACGTGACAGTGCGTAATAAGCGGCAACAGAACTTTGAGACGGTCCGTAGTAGGACTTGAATCATGTTCCTGGGACTTTTCTGTGATTTTGATTTTGAAAATCGGTCTTTGGTCATTTATTCTCTATCGATTAAATATTAACAGCCTGATTCTGACTCGTGATAGGTCCCTGAACAACATCCCACTTAATGAGAGTCCTGGGGATATTTTCAATCACAAATCATAACTTCAAAAGTGCATACAGTTAAAATATGTATTTTTTGTCATTTTTTTGGACGCCATCTCGAATTACACCAAAAATATTGTAATTTAAAAACAGTTTTAACATATTTCTTGACCTATTAAATGTAATATTAGTCACCAAAATCTTCTTTCAAATTGAATAAGAGGCAAGATATATTCAAACGCGCTCCAAAGCTGTCCGGTGTCCACGTTTCATCCGCAGAGAGTCTTGAGAGAACGTGAAATACGTGTCAGTCCTTGGTTAGAACGTGAGAAACGAGAGGAGCCACATCAGACCGTGACGGCCCGGGAGGCAACGTGCTGGCATTCGTTATAGATCGGGAGCCGGACGGGACGAACCGTACCACGCCTTTGAGCATCCGGACTAGATCACCTGCGACCCTTCACGGTCCGTCCCGCATACCGTGAGAGGCCGTGAGAGATCAATAGAAAACGTAGCAAGACCTAATAAAATTTGAAAAAGGGCCAAAATCCCATGATGCACTACGTTTCGGGCAAACGTGGCCGCCGTGGCCACCGGGAACATAATGTAAACCTAGCATTACAGTTTCTATACATTTGAAATCTTTGCTGCCACATTGCTGTGACAATAAGGTATCTTACTCTTTTCCTATACATATAGATCCATGCTACCACAGTGCTGTGGCAATAACGTTCCTACTGTCTCTATACACTTAAAATCTGTGCTGCCACATTGCAATGGCAATAACGTTTCTTATTGTCCCTATACACCTAAAAATCTCTTTGTTCCCGCAGCTCCGTTTTAATAATGTATCTTATTCTTTCTCCATACATAGAAATTTTTGCTACCACAGAGCTGTGGCAATAACGTTCCTTACCAATATACACATGATACAAATCCTTGCTACCACAGTGCTGTGTAAAAAAGGTTTCTCAGCGCCCATCGCCACCTAAAAGTACTTTTTACCACTCATTTTGCACACCTTAAAGTCTTTCATACCACACTGATGCCGTCTACACATACCAGAGTCCTTGCTAGCACAGTGCTCTGTCAATGAAGTTTCTTACTGTCTCAATACATTTAAAAATATTTGCTGCTAGAGTGCTGTGTGAATACGGTCTCCTATTTTTCTGAACTTAGAAGTACTTTCTACCATAGTGCAGTTGCAATAATGTTTTTATTGTCTCTACACACTCTCAAATATTTGCTGCCACAGTGTTGTTTTATTATGGTTTGTGACTGCCCATGTAGGCCTACATCTGCAAGTCAAGTCTACATCTACATTCATATGTCAATGAGATTTATTACTGTATCTATGCACTTACAAGTCATTGGTGCCACAGTATTGTGTCAATCAGATTTTTTGTCCTTGCTTCCACAGTCATGTGTCAATAAGGTTGATTACTGTCTATATGTGCTTGCAAATCATCGCTGACACAGTTCCGTCACTGCTACCATGAAATTGGCGAATATATGGCTACAAAAAAATCGGCGAAGATTTGACAAAACAGTGTCACCAATTGTTCGTAGAGGGAATAATTTTGCATGGTGTGACAGTAGTTGATGACAAATAAGGGGGATCTCACCGGCCTTGAGACTATTTGGCGATGTTGACAAATTTGCGAAATTCTTGAAATCTTTACCAAACATTCACCAAATTTCCCCAAACGTTTTCTTCTTTCGCCAAACCTTCTCTATTCACCTTGCTATCACAATACAGTGGCAATTATGTTTATTGTACATTCTTTACACTTACAACTCATTTCCACCACAATGTTGTTTAAGCAAGCCTATGGCTTCTTATTATCTATACACTTACAAGTCCTTGTTACCACTGTGCGGTGTCTCTCTAAACAGGACAAGACATACAAGACATATTCTGCCACAGTTCTGTGTCAATAAGGTTAACGTTTCGTATGGTATATTTACACGTACCAATCCTCTATGCCACTGTCATGTCACTAATTTTTCTTACCACCCCTTGACACCCAGACGTTCTATGCTATCACAGTACAGCTTCAGTGTCTTTACCGTTTGAATTCCTTGTTATCATAGTGCTCTGCCCTACCATGTCCCAACTTAAAGTCGTAGCAACATTTATTAATATTATGGAGAGGAAAAAAACCAGTTTCATTAAAAAATATATTTATTTATTGGTTGTTAAGACACTATAATATGCCTACGCCGTTAAACTGAGCTGCCCCAACTATCATAGTCTGAAGTGGCTGGTGATTATTTCAGCATTCTGAAAAGACATAGAAACAAAATTGCACATATTTAAATATTAGTGAATAAAAATGTAAAAAACATGAAAAATTTGGCAGGATAGACCTACATGAAAATCTGGCTAAGGAAATGTTAACGCCGATGTCGACGCCGCCCCGACAATGACGCCGAACTTCAGTGGCAAAAGTCCACATTAAAAAAGGGCGGGCTAAGTGATCCTAGCCTGAACTGGCTGGTGTATATTTTAACATTCGGAAAATACATGTATATGTATATTAAATAGTATTTTTATTTTGAAAAGACATGTATTTGTATTTCAACATTGTGTATTGAAAATCTATACAAAGTAAAATTTGATGGCATAGTTATGACTGTACATTTAATTTCCAATACTATAACCTGGAAAATGTCATACCATCAAAACAAAACACCACAGCTTGAACTTTTGTCTTGTTGACAGCTGGTAAGAGTTTTTGTCCTCCATTTATATGACTTGGTCTCTGTTCTTGCTTTTTGACTGCCTAAAACATAACCACATACATGTATTGTGTTTGAATTGTAACAATTCTACTATTGGTTGATTTGTTCAACCAGATTCAGACCTATTTCATTAGTAAAAAACAATTTCGGCTATTAAAATTGAAGTATACTTAGGAATGTAAATATACTTAGGACTATAAAAGTAGCGCTAGTAAATTCCACGATGACATTTAATTGTTTAGCTAAAATGAATACAGAGTATACAACTGTATAACCTATATGCATTTGCTTTCACAACCTCGCATCAATTTTACACACCTTCGTTTAGTAACAATTTGTATTTCTTTTTCATTTCCCCCTCTCATGAAATAATTGACTCCTATCGTGGTCTGTTTGGTAGGCTATCAGCCACCAATAGCATACACGGGCTACCAATTGGACATGTTTCATAAAATGTTTGTCGCTGATGCCACATCAGGATGAAATCATACTGAGCAAACAAAACCTGAAAAAAACCCATAATACTTTAGGCTAATGGATCATAAAACACAAATGTATGTACATTCTGTCTATGGCGCCACGCAATTCAGCAAGTGTCTTTTAGTATGTGGACAAGACGAAAAGTAGGTAGTAATTGTTTTTGACACAGCAATGTGGCAGTAAGGACTTGTACATGTAGAGGGGTGGTAATAACCTTTATTGACACAGCACTGTGACAGCAAGGACTTGTACATGTAGAGGGGTAGTAATAACCCTTATTGACACAGCACTGTGGCAGCAAGGACTTGTACATGTAAAGGAGTGGTAAAAAACCTCATTGACACAGCACTGTGGCAGTAAGGACTTGTACATGTAGAGGGGTAGTAAAAAACCTTATTGACACAGCACTGTGGTAGTAAGGACTTGTACATGTAGAGGGGTAGTCGGAACCCTTATTGACACAGCACTGTGGCAGAAAAAGACGTGTACATGTAAAGGAGTAGTAAAAACTATTATTGACACAGCACTGTGGCAGCAAGGACTTGTACATGCAAAGGGGTAGTAAAAAAACATTATTGACACAGCAATGTGGCAGTAAGGACTTGGACATGTAGAGGGGTAGTAAAAAACCTTATTGACACAGCACCGTGGCAGTAAGGAATTGTACATGTGAAGGGGTTGTCGGAACCTTATTGACACAGCACTGTGGCAGTAAGGACTTGTACATGTAGAGGGGTAGTAAAAAACCTTATTGACACAGCACTGTGGTAGTAAGGACTTGCACATGTAGAGGGGTAGTCGGAACCCTTATTGACACAGCACTGTGCAGTGAGGATTTGTACATGTAGAAGGGTAGTAATAACCCTTATTGACACAGCACTGTGGCAGCAAGAACTTGTACATGTAGAGGGGTTGTCGAAACTCTTATTGACACAACACTGTGGCAGTAAGGACTTGTACATGTAGAGGAGTAGTAAAAACCACTATTGACACAGCACTGTGGCAGCAAGGACTTGTACATGTAAAGGGGTAGTAAAAAACCTTATTGACACAGAACTGTGGCACTAAGGACTTGTACATGTAGAGGGGTAGTAAAAAACCTTATTGACACAGCACTGTGACAATAAAAATTTATACATGTAGAGGGGTAGAAGGAACCCTTATTGACACAGCACTGTGCCAGCTTGGACTTTTACATGTAGAGGGGTAGTACAAAACCGTATTGACACAGCACTGTGGCCTTGGATAAACATAGTCAAGTCTAACGCGACTTTGGTTTTCAAGAGCAGTCCATAGTCACACATTATGGCAGAATGTGTACACATAGGGCCTAGGCCTACAATATAAGACATGATTGACTAAAAGTATCACATTACTTACTTGATGGTGTCACCGATTTACACAAACTCATGCTTCTTCCCATAATTCCATATTGTCTCGCTCGATAATGTCCAAGATAGAACATTTGCGGCAGCCGAAAATTCACTTGAGGCCGTTTTAAATGCTTCCTAATTGACGGGCGTCTTTCCGAAAAACATGGCGACGGTGTAATGGCGGCAATCCACTCAGCCCTGCCACTCCACATGCGAAAATGTATGATGGCCTCTGATTGGTTTGGTGAGAATAACGATTCGCTCTGCTATTGCCACAGTACTGTGGCAATAGACACTTCCATATAATAAATATGTAAAAAAATAATAATTAAACCGCAGTCACTCCTTACGCATGTTTGCATTTAGCGCATATGCACTGAAAATGCCAAGAGCATGTTGAATCGTTGGAAGTATTTTGTGAAAAATAAAAATAAAAATAACATTTTTTACAATATTTATAAAATGAGACGTTTCTGTGATACATCTGACATCGTTTAATAATTTGTTCCACAAGTAATAACACATTTGGCATCGTCGGCAAACAATGCAATTTTAAATGTTGGACCGACGTCGAAGACGTTGGGCCAACGTTGTACAAATGTTCTACAAATATTTTGTGTTTACTGGGGTCAATATACTACAGATGATCAGCAGGCCTATTCTGTGAAACGCAGTGACGTCATCGGAAACCGTTTTGAATGGGAACTCGGTGAAAATGAAGTTATATAAGACCCCCTCTCCCATACTTCATTGTCTTAGCTAGCTCGGTGACAACAATGGAGGTCAAGGATATTGCCGTGCGACATGATGACGAGCGTGTTTTTGTATGGATCCAATTTTTCACTAATATTTTTGTTTAATCACCAAATTATTAATACAAAGCGTTCAGGCCATTTTACACAGCCCGCGATATGGCGCAATAAACAAAAATATCGCAATTACTTCTCTTAGTGATGCCATTTACAGATAGCGCAATGCATAAGCTGCTTTATCGAGCGATAATTTTCAGATTAAAGATGAAATATCGCGGATAAAATGTAGGCCTACCTTGCCAACTGTTATGGAAACATTAGCATTAACGTGGTTATACTGCTAAGTTAATTCATTTAAATTCACCCCACTTGAAGTTGTTTCTACCGCGACCCACAACTTCAAGTGGGTTACTCATGTTTGTTTACTTGAGCACAAATATTTGCAAATATTTATGTTTAGACACATATTTCTTTCCCAATAACAGTGATTTGAAACATACAGAAACATACAAGGAGCTAAGTATAATAGCACATGATAGTGATCTGCGACTTTCACTGCATGCAAGACGAAATAATTTACAGAGTGTAATAAAACCGCTGCAGTTAAATTTACAAAAATAAATTAGCTACTATTTATAATAGTCGTATCCGGCATGCATGAAAATTAATAAATCAAATTTTTGGCAAAAACGCTGGAAAAACTTCAAATATTAAAGTATGTTTATTTTTCTTTAATACTTTAAACCATATTCTAAGTGAAATGTGATACATTTAAATAGTTTTATCATTGTTGCATTGATGTCTCCTTTGCTTCGCGACATTCTTACAGACCAAAGTACAGGAGAACCTGGTGTCAATATTATGTCGTGTGTAAATGAACACTTTCCTTGTGGACAGATTTGCATGAACTTCTTTTGTGTAGGTCAATAATGTAATTTATCAAAAGTTTCATAGTAAATATATTTATCTTCGGGAATAACTGGAACCAGCACATGTCACCGATAGTGCAGAATTTGTTTACACCAGACAAATTCCCACAGTGTGTCGCCAAAAACTGCAGATAACATTTCGGCCATGTGAGATGAAAATGTCGTCGTTTATTTGTAACATAGACCTGTTCTAATTCTGTGATTTGTAACCAGCAATGCATACGCAGATACATGGAAATTGTCATGCAAAATCTACATCTAAAATGTATAACTGTTATGGGCTATTGCCTATGGAGATAGTCATTGGCGTTATAAGGGGAGAGCAGTTATGTGGGTCAATTTAGTTTAAATGTGGTTATTATAACGTTTTGATAACAACCGCAATTAATTTTTTATAAATTATTGTGAAAAAGCGTAGTAGTTTAGTGCAATTTTCCACTGAGAGCTTTTAAGATGTCAGATTCATGAGCTTTGCATATTGGGCCATGCACAACACTACTGTGGGCCAGAAATGCTGCTGCAATTTTGGTACACCGTCTGCAACATAGGCCCAACATTTGAGCAATCAAATCTGAACGTTTCGCTGGGAGCTGTGGAATGGTTCGCGCAGACAACGTTATTATAAACTGGGACACGAATTGGAAACGAGCGTAATCAGCCTACAGAAAAGACAAGGTGCCAAATTAATTGGACTCCTTCTAGACAAAAGATTGAATCAATGTTAGTTAAATGTGCCTGGCCAATGACTGAGGTGTTGATCAAATATCGTGCCAGCGCAAGCTTACTTATCCTGCTATATAGTTTTCCCCCTCACTTTTCCCGAGTTGTTTTATAGAATGGACACTATGACTTATTGGCGGCCTGGAACAACTATAGGTTTGAGGAGTAATTACACGTGGAAACATATTTAGAACGGAAAATCAACTCACTGCACAGATCCCGGCGAAGACGAGACATTGGCCCAATGCTGCTTCAATGTTGGGCCAACGTCGTAGAAGTTCGACAACATCGAATCAGCATCGGGTAAGCAAGAGTTCGTTCTGCAAAACTGGATTGACAGTTTTTTGGAAAAAGCGACTAGTCCTGTTTTCTACAAACTATTATATTATGATTAGTTTAATTTCAATCACTTTTTATCTCCCGTGTAATCGTGGCTAACATATCATAAAACTCAGAGGAAATTGTCAGAAAACAGGTGTTCAGACCAACAATGTACACCCCACTCCCTTCTAGTTGTGTCTTGTCTTCTGACTCGATGGCTGCCAGCTGTACGCCCAGATCATTGTGGCAGGAAACGTTAGGCCAAAACTGGCAAAGTTGGGCCGTCTTCCCAGACACTGGCCCAATCTTGAGCCACTGCTTTTCGTTAACTCACTTATTCGTGTGCATAGTCAGTTAACATTGCTCAATGTTGGACATTGTGTCGGTGTGAATTCCTGTTTTGATTAACGTGCTATTGAATCCGCTACCGTGCGCGTAACCAGTGCTTCTAAATAAAAAAGAAAAAGTCATTCTCAGAAACATTTGAATAACGTGTGGCTAAAACGTGTTTAAACGCGGTGGTAGAACTCTGTAGACGTCAGATTCTGGAATGTAAAATGAATGCCCGCACTGTAAAAATACTTCTGATGGCCATAGACCCATAACATATGTATTCAAATGAAGCGGAAAGAGCTAACTAAGACATTTATGATGATTTTAAAACCCCTTTGGTCTCCATGGTTTATACAAAAACCTTTTACCGCTGTAAAGGCTAAAGTTATAGGTGTGATTGTTTCTTGATTGCGGTGATAATTATTAATTGGATCTCAATGACATAAGCGTCACTGTCACTGAACTGTGCTGTCACGGCTTGCTCGTGTAGGCTACATTGATTCACGACAATGCTACCAAATACATTATTCTGCTTTGTTGTAAATGTTTGTCCGAAAGGTACTAAGAACATTTAAAATATGGATGACAACGCATTGAGATTCTAGACAATGCGTGGTGTCAGCATGTCTACTCGTGCGGAGATATCATCTAAACTCGGTGAACTTTACGACTCCGATATACTAAGTATAGCACCGCAAAAGACCGCTGCCAAATCAGACAACAGCCGTCACAAACAACAACGCCCCCGAGAGAAGTGGAATTTTTACAAGTTATTATTCAGAGAGTTTTACACGTGGATTAGCGCCCTAAAAAAACACAAAGATAATCCCAGGCGACGTCAGACAGAAATCAGCTCTTCTGGCATGGAATCTGCATTGTGTGAAGCCGTCGTCCAAAGGCAAACAACAGCAACAGCTTACTTTTCAAGTCAGCAGTTGCTGCTGTTTGCCTTTTTCAAAGGCAAACAGCAGCAACTGCTTACTTGAAAAGTAAGTAGTTGCTGCTGTTTGTCTTTGCGTGGAAGCATGATGCTATCACGTTTGGCGCTAGGCAACCTGGATCTAGATGACGGACTTGATCAAGCTGTTGAATAATCTGACACTGGCCGATGACTTTGACCATCATGTAAATCACCAGGTGTGGAATTCTGTTTGCCTTGTATAATATGACCTCGCGCGGCTTGATTTATTGGCGGCTTTGGAATGTTACATGACATTGTGATTATCTCTGGTGCCACGGATATACCTAAAAATAATGAAGAGGTTTGTTTGTCCGCTTTTACATAAACACAACAACAACTAACTAGATGACGAGGCTTATGACAAAGGAAGAAGAAGGAGAAAAAACGATTGCTTTTGACGAACATGTGTCGCATTGGGCCTATGTTATGTCACCAAGTACAGTTTTTAAGCACACTTAACCTCGATAGGTAACACCTATGCTTTCAACAGCACAGTAAATTATGGAAGCAAGTTCTACGAATCGTAGTAAAACGAATACGGAAACAACTAAACAAGGGAGTGTTTCCACCTAATGGAAATAATTCTATATTGTTTGAAGTATGAAGACAGTCGAAAGTGTGGGCTCAACATTGAAGTTATGTCATACCCCAGCCGTCAAAGTGTTGTACGTGTAACTCTAATGAGTGGCACATACAACGCTTTGGGCGCTAGGGGACGATATATTACCCTGATAGATAGATTACCTAAATACACAACACCTGATTGATGAATGTGTTCTTCTAGATTCTCAAAACCAAAAGGCACTAACTGCTTCTTTTGCAAGTGAACTGCCTTCTGGCTTTGCATAGCAGAGATACTGTCACTTTCTCTATCTCTGGATCATGGATTTCTCGGAAGTATCCCGCGAGCTATTGACTCTAATACCTGGTACAAGGACAGATACTTCACTTCTAATTAAAGTGATAAAAACAAGAATTAGGCCTGGGGCCACTGGCCCGGGGCATACTGTAATATCTAATTTGTATCTTGTGAAAGACTTATTTGCATCCAGATAGAAATAAGCACAATATTCTCATTTTATTCAATATTTTTTCTTGTACCCCAACGCAATTTTTTAAATATATGTGAAGTATGTATTAGCTCCTCCCCCCCCCCCCTCAAAGTATGAAAACATTATTTGCATCAGCTTTATACATGTATTTTATATATTCACATTCACTAAGTATTACCAACATCATTTAAAACAAGGAAATCAACCGTTTCTGTAAGTGGATATTATCATGCTTACCATATTCACCGGTAATCAAATGCACATTTATTTCCTATTGTAAAATATAATATATATAAAAAACTGAGCCGTTAAGCAAATTATTGCATTGAAATCTAATAACAATTTGAACTAATAATAAATTGAACTAATAATAAAATAGTTATGCTGTCGGTAAACATGAAACTTTAGACGAAACTTTAGTGAACACTTTTTGGTAAACATTCGTTACTATACATTATTTTAGGGCCATGCAGTGACTCTGGCGTAGGTCCTAAAATGAACCATTAATTAGATATATTATAAAGATGATTATATATATAGTTGCTGAGAGGACCCTCGTTAAGATCAGTCTGGATCAGGTCAGGATCAGGTCTTTCTGGTCCGTCACGGACGACCATAAATACATCAGATTTTAATGATACCGAGGGCCACACTGAGATTAGTGGTGTAAATCAAAACCGAGTCAGGCGCAGAATCAGCTACGGGAAAGTAAAACTGGGCCGTATACACTTAACGTGTGCATAAAGGGATGAATGGAGGTGGTTGGCCTAGACAGAAATTACGTCTCTAGCGCTCGCTGGCTGTCAGTGAAAAATAATTTCGCGTGAAATTGTCCAGAAGAATATATTATATTCATTTTCAGCAAATAAATGGTTGTATTATAGCTGTTGTATGTTGTTAGATTCCGCAGTAGGCCTATATAGGTTGTTTTAAAATGGACAAACACAGTGTACATAAAAATTATATCTGGTTTAAAGAAACCTGAATATTTACCACATACAAATGCTAACATGCGTTTTGTATGCCATAGATAAATTTCGGATACATGCTTGCTTATGGCAGCGGCGGCATTGGTGATTCTACCTCAGTTGCATTAAATCTTGAGTAAATACAAAATTATAGCAGCTGAGCTTTTCCAAAGAGACCCGGCTCCTTGCTCTACCCAGGTGTGAGGTGCTGGCAGTTTTCTAAGCAGGGGTTTAAACCTTAATCCTTCACCTGTGCAGTTATTCAACAACAAAGTTTAGATTTTTTTTCATATTATTTTCCAATGATCACGTTTAAACGTGACGCGTCGTAATCGCGGCTTAAGAAACTCAATTCTCTGATATTTACTCACACTTCTTGAACCAGAAATATAGACGCAGACAAACTGATGTCCCCAACCTACCTGAAAAAAAATAATATATATAATAATAACAAAAACAGATAATAAATATTCCCAGCAAAATCAAAACATTTGTATAACATTAGTACAACGTCGGCCCAACGTCTTCGACGTCGGTCCAACATTGTACAAATGTTATACAAAAATGTTTTGCGTTTGCTGGGTTATGACATCAAAACATCATGACTTCAGTGTGACATGTGTGAGGCGCAGCATACTGTATTATACTAGTAGTTAATAATGGAGATAATCGGTCATCTTGTGCCACGTACTGAGGTGTATCATTACACGATTTTAGTGTGGCACCACGATTACATATTATTATCACTATTAAACTGGTCAGTGTAAACATGGATAATGAAAGCCACTGGGCAGGTCACGTTATAACAGCGTTGAATCAACGTCACTGACGTTGATTCAACGTTGTTATAACGCGACCTGCTTACTGGGGAAAAATGATACGATTGAGTGGGTTGTTTGTGCAGCTTCTCTGTCTCACCTTCGTAAACCTCTACACAGATCGATATAGGACTAAGAAACCCAAAACAAGTACCAAAACAGCCATACCCAAACCTTGGTTCGATGATTTATGCAAAGAATCAAGAAAAAAATATAAATCAGCTAAGAATAGATATAAACACACAAAAACCACGGCTGATCTAGTTTCGATGCGGAACTCCAGCCGAGTCTATAAGAGATGTATTAGACGCAGCGTAGTCAAGCATAGACGCACTGAAGCAAATAGAATAAGAAACCTTAAAACGACTGACCCCAAAGAATATTGGAAAATTCTAAATGGTAATAAATCCAAAGCGGACGTAAAAGTTTCTTTAGATGATTTGATGGAGCATTTCAAAAACCTTAACAAAGATAATAACGAACCTGACAATACACTCGGAAATAGTATTAATTCAGATATCAATGTTTTACTGGATAAAGAAATAACAAATGAAGAAATTCTAACTGTTGTGAAGAACTTAAAAAATAATAAAGCGTGTGGATTAGATAACATCAACAACGAATATATTAAAAGTACAATCGATGTATTACTTCCTGTCTATGTTAATCTGTTTAATTCTATTTTAGATTCAGGCGAAATCCCAAATGATTGGTTGTTAGGTAAGATCATCCCAATATTTAAAAATAACGGTTCACCCAACGACCCAGCAAACTATCGAGGTATAACTTTATTAAGCTGTTTGGGTAAATTATTTACATCCATTATCAATAATAGACTTTGTGAGGTT
The DNA here is from genome assembly GCA_964017125.1 of Flabesymbios commensalis. Classification (NCBI taxonomy): domain Eukaryota; kingdom Metazoa; phylum Annelida; class Polychaeta; order Terebellida; family Flabelligeridae; genus Flabesymbios; species Flabesymbios commensalis. The sequence continues at coordinate 43,654,734 of OZ024902.1, read as the reverse complement.
GTCCATATAAATGAAAATCAAGCAGGTTTCAGGCAACACCATAGTACCCTGGATCATATATTTACCCTCAAATCACTGATTGATATCTATTTCAAAAAACAAAAAAAAATGTTTTGTGCCTTTATTGACTACAGTAAAGCATTTGACTCTGTGTGGAGACCAGGTTTATGGTACAAACTCATTAAATCAGGAATTACCGGAAAGATGTACACATTGATTTACAACATGTATCAGGACATCCGATCATGTGTGACTGTCAACGGTGAATGCTCACAATTTTTCAATAGTTACATAGGGGTACGACAAGGGGAAAACTTATCCCCAATGCTATTTTCTATTTTTGTGAACGATCTAGAGAAATATTTGATTGAAAATGATTGTGAACAACTCAGTTTTAATGATGTAGAAATTGCAAACTTTTTAAAAATTACTGTTTTATTGTACGCCGACGACACAATTGTGTTTGCCGACTCTGCAAAGGGCTTGCAAAAAGCATTAAATTCTTTAAATCAATATTGTGAAGAGTGGAAATTAACTGTGAACGAAAAAAAAACAAAAGTTATGATTTTTAGTAGAAGGAAATATTCTGGCAACGTAAATTTCACATTAAATAATAAAGTATTAGATATTGTTGACGATTTTAAATATCTTGGTGTCACGTTCAGTAGAACGGGTACGTTTAAAAAATGTAGAGATGATAGGTATAAAAAAGCACAAAGAGCCATGTTTAGTTTACTTAAAAACATACGACTAAAACAGTTACCTATTGATGTTCAATTGCAGCTATTTGATTCTGTAGTATTGCCCGTATTTCTCTATGGTTGCGAAATATGGGGATTTGAAAATCTTGCTGTTATAGAAAAAGTGCATTTACAATTTTTAAAATATACTTTGCATTTAAAAAATAGCACCCCACTGTGTATGATATATGGAGAGCTTGGCAGACTCCCAATTGAATGTGAAATAAAAAAAAGAATGATTAAATTCTGGATGAGGCTAATCGCAACAAATAACAACAAATTGTCAAACAAAATTTATCAAGTTTTATTTAATATGCACGTAGCCAATATTTACTCCTCCCCATGGATCTGCGCCATAGAAAACATTTTAAACTCATGCGGCTTCACCTATATTTGGTTACAACAGTGTAAACAATCAGATACCTGGGTAGATTATATTTTGAAGCAAAACATTAAAGATCAATTCATCCAGAGATGGACGTCAGATATTAATAATTCTCCCAAATGTTTTAACTATAAATTGTATAAACAGACATTTGGTTTTGAAAAATACTTTGACATTTTACCGTATCCAAAATATTTTATATTTGTGAAATTCAGAACTTGTAACCATAAGTTACCAATCGAGATTGGTAGATATACCAATATTCCCAGACAAGAGCGACTATGTACACTGTGTGATCAAAGATGCATTGGAGACGAATTTCATTATGTGCTCGAGTGTTCAAAACTAAAATCGTTCAGAGCCAAATATTTACCATCCGTATATACAATTCGTCCTAATGTCCTAAAATTTGCAAATTTGTTAGGATCAGATAATCACAGTACGCTTATCAATTTGACGATTTTCTTAAAAGTCTCCAATGTACTTTAGTTGACATTTAATGAAATCCTTCTGATTTTGATCTTAATAAGTTATAAAATTATTAAAATATATTCAATCATTGTCTGTTTATCTGTATATATATATATATGTATGTGTATGTATGTGTGTATGCATGTGTGTGTGTATATGTGTGTGTATGTGTATATGTATACATATATGTATGTATATATATATGTATGTATATGTATGTATGTGTATGTGTATGTATGTGTATATGTATGTATATGTGTATATGTATGTGTATATATGTGTGTATCATACAAGAAGTACAGTTGTGTTAGAAAATGGTTGTCTTTTTATTATTATCTTATTACACTGCATCATAGCCAATATTATGTGGCTGTATATGGTTACTACAATATGAAGTTAATATATGTATTGTTTTGAAAATATTTTACTTGACATCATTTACACATCTCACCATGCTTTCACCCTGTACCAAAGTTTTGGTTTGGGGAATAAACTTTGTCTTGTCTTGTCTTGTCTTGTAACCATATATCAACCAAACAGAGTGCAGGTAAGGCATATAGAATGTCTGTGAGAGTTGGTGTTGGTCTCCGCATTATCTCGCTGAGCCGTATGTGCCGTCGACGGGGTGATCCTGGTAACAGCACATCTCTCCTGACCAAAGATCACCCGTACAGTGTTCACCATCATCTCAAGACAAAACGCGGGGTCGTTGATTGGCTGTGTTTAAACACCGGACCAATCAGCGACCTTATGACAGGAGTTTTGTCTTGCGACTTTGGCGATAGCGGACCGATGGTGCAGGGCATGTATTAATCCTTTCAGGGCGGGGATCGACTTTAGACGACAGAATAAGTATTCAAATGACGCAGAAAAAGCTAACTAAGACATTCATCGGAAAGAAACGTTGGTCCCCATGGTCTATACAAAAATATTTCAGCGTTGTAAGGGTTAACCCTTTAACCGCCGGTGTCGCATATATTCGGGTTTTCATTTTTTATTAGCACATAAAGTACCACCTTTTAAACATGTTAAAAATAAAATGTGACAACAATCAGCAATATTGGAAAACAGATAATTACCATTTTGTCAAATTTGAATAATTTTTACTCACTTGAAGTTGTGGATCGCGTCAGCGAGACACAACTTCAAGTGAGTGAAAATTCAGATTGAATAATTTGGCGGTTAAAGGGTTAGCCAGTACACTTATGCTGATGTTGTATGTACATGTATTCAATATACAGTCATATGAAGGCCCAATCCATCAAAAAAATTACTTTCTGTGCTTTTATTTGCATATAATACGCTTGAGTATTGTATAAAATCAACTTATTTGCATTTGCCTAGAGGTGGGCATTCACAGCAGTTCACACCCGAAGGCAGACAAAAATGAAAGGCAACAGCTAGGCAAAGGCTAATGAATGTTGAAACACATAGCTCCAAGCAAACTATAAACTGGAAGGGAATCTAAAGCCTGTGATTCAATATGCATCATACAGTGACACAAGTGCAACAAGGATTGATATGGGATATGATCAAAGAACAGTATTAAAAAAATAGTTATTCAATACATTATAATGGAAGATAGAGAGATATCCGGTACTTTTTATACTTTAGGTAAATATAAATCATGCTGCCAGAGTGTTTTCATTGTATTTGTTAATAATACGTACTGTTGTTTTTCTCATTGAGGCATTGATCTGTTTACCTTGATGTCTCACATTATCTCTCTGTCTAGAAAGGTATCACAAAGACAAATTAGGCCTCTATTCGGAACATTACATTGAAAAACATGTGTTTATACACACTGGCATCAATTTCATGGTAGTGCACTCTTCACTTGACAGCTTTTGTCAAAGCAGATCTGTTTGGAAAAAATGGATAAAATGGATAAAAGCATTGCAAAAGAACATTTTACATTTTTATGAAATGTTTTTTCCACTCTAAATATGTAATAAACGATTTTAATTCTACACTTTATCAAACACGTTTTATAAAAAGATCGTGGAATACATCAGTTATTGTGTAGTTTCTATACTACATCAAAAGTAAACTGAAATAATGCTCAAGGAAATACAAAAATGTGCCACACATAATCACATGAAAATAGCGACATTTATCAATGATTTTTGCGGCTGATTGTGGTTTTGTTTTCCGTTAAACACGTCAGCTTAAACACGCCGGGTTATCATGACAGCCGACTCGTCAAACTTTAGTTTAAAGCTGGGCCGACGTCTATGACGTCGGCCCAGCTTTAAACCAAAGTTTCCAAGCCGACGCTCCATAAGATCGGGGATTGCTCACAGAACTCCCTGAATGCAGGTCACGGTGACCTTTGTGGCGACGGGGGCGCCGAGCCTGACACGACCAGAAACAAGCCGGCAACGCTTTATATGACAGTTTATGTTGCCCGCTATCTTGACGAGGTTTTTTTCTCAAAGGTTTTCACCGACGGCCACAAATACGAAATACTCCAATGAGATTTGAGCGTCTACTTTATTCAATGGCGTATCCAGATCGTTTAGATAACGAACGACCAACGCGGTCCGAAGAATCGGTTGATTACGGCGAAATGGCACAATCCAGATAGCAACAATTACACAGTTATAGAAAAGATACATCTTGCTGAAACTAGGAGTGCTTCAATCGCAAAGTCATTTCCCGAACTAGACCACCATTTTTTTAGATCTTCAGCATTATAATTATGAAGTAGGCCGGCCTACTTGGACTTGGGTAAATGAAATGAAATGAATCGGGCTTTAGGCCACCTTTGTGCACATATAGGCTAAACTGGGCCAGGAGAACCTCCTGAGGATGGTGAGATGATTGAGATGACACTGTCCTCCAGACACAGGATTCGAAATTCGAGTCCTGGCGGTCTGAGGCCGAGCACGCTACTAACTTTCACACGTGGATGGGGAAGAAACAATTGTTTCTTTCAAACCGCCGAGACCGGGAACCGAACCCCGGACTCTGGCGTGAAAGGCAGCGGTGCTAACCACTACCCTAGGGCCCCCGCCCTGGACTTGGGTGGCTAGTTTTATTGATGTGATTATATTTTCATGAAAAACAGCAGATGCAGAATTTTTTCTATCTTGATGTCGTGGCGGTCATCTCTGCATCAATTATTAGGCCCGTGTTCTTACTGCGCATGCGCGATACAAAGGCCAATACTGCTCTGCAAAGCCAAGCGGCAGTAACTACTCACCTTTCAAGTTTTTTGGCTGTGCGCGACGCAAAAGCACTGCCTTCACACAGTTAATAACTGTTGCATCTGAAGTCGCACTTTGTAAAGTACCACTTACAACTCATACGAGGCATAGTCTACACATAATTTTTTTCTTTATTACCTTCATTAAGTCGTCTTCATTACAATCATTACAATGTCAGGACGAGTGAGTCTGTACGTGGGGATTTAGCCCTTGCAGCACAGGGATCTACTGTAGACGCCAGAATCTGACGTCTGTGGACGTCACATTATGACGTCTAGAGTCGATACCCGCACTGTGAAAGTAAAAATATTTATAATGACCGTAGACCCATATAGATATTCGAATGAAGCGGGAAGAGCTGACTAAGACATTTATGATGACTTTAAATTGAAAAAAAATATATTTAACCCTTTAACCGCCAAACTAATAAATCTGAATTTTCACCCACTTGAAGTTGTGTGTCGCTGACGCGATCCACAACTTCAAGTGAGTGAAAATTATTCAGATTTGACAAAATGGAGGTCATCTGTTTTCAAATCTTCCTGTTGACGTCACATTTTATCTTTAACATATTTAAAAGGTGGTACTTGATGTGCTAATAAAAATTGAAAAATCGAATATATGCGACACCGGCGGTTAAAGGGTTAATCTCCATGGTTTATACAAAAATATTTCAGCGGTGTAAAGATTAAAGCCCATTCATCCACAGACCATCCCCTGTCGACAATTTGCCCCTTCATGCATTTATTGGGAAATTGTAATAATTTTTAATGATTTGATAATATTAATTTGAATTCATCTCTTCGTCACAATTATTTAATTCTCACACGCCAACCTCATTAATTGTGAAATAATAATAGTAGACTGTATTGTGTTTACTCTATATATGTGCGATGCTAAACAGAACGCTCCTAATAAAATTCAAGGTGAGACCGAACAGCCGATGCGAGATCGCCACTATTATTTCGGGTTCTTTGAAACTTCGCCCGTTTTATCGGAGGTATAACATCCAGACTGTGTTGTATCTTATAAAATTGTTCAGGATCAAACAGTATAATTTCGTTATAACGCTGTAAACACGATAAACAGTGGTGTTTTACTGCGGCCCGTGACGCGTGCCTGTGGCGTCTTGTTTCCATCCTTCGCGAGCTTCTCGTTCCTGTCACCACCTCACCAGCCTGCTTCTCAGCTAGTACCAGACACTGATCCAATGTTGATTTAATGCCGGATCAGTGTCGCAGACGGTGGTCCAGCAATAAATCCACATTGGGTCAACGTGTCGTTTATACTGGTCGATGAAGTCGTTAGCTCAAAGTATCGCCCTTACTATCCAGAAAAAATTAGGCGGATTTTATAATTTTTGTAATTACGTTTTACTGTCTCAAAAAGTTCTAATTTTTAGTTTTCTTAGATATTTGTTTAGATTATCAGGAGATAATATTTATTGTATTATATAATAATATCTAACTGACACAAAGTACATTATCAATAATATACTATATCATTTTTTTTCATTTACAGTTTGAAGGTTGTAATAAGGCGTTTTCGCGGCTGGAGAACCTTAAGATTCATCTTCGGTCGCACACAGGAGAGAAGCCATACCAGTGTCAGCATCACGGCTGTATGAAGGCCTTCAGTAACTCATCAGATAGAGCTAAACATCAAAGAACACACCTAGACACGGTCAGTGTACGCATACACCTTATCAGTAATGATGTAACTATTATAAACAATACTACCACAACTACTACTTCTACTACTACTAGGGGGGCTGCTACTTCTACTACTACCACTACTATTTCTACTACTACTACTACTACTACTACTACTACTACTACTACTACTACTACTACTACTACTACTACTACTACTACTACTACTACTACTCCCACTACTACTACCACTACTACTACTACTACTACTACTACTACTACTACTACTACTACTGCTACTAGTAGTAGTAATAGTAGTAGTAGTAGTAGTAGTGGTAGTAGTAGGAGTAGTAGTAGTAGTAGTAATTATACCTATACTATCACTCATACTGATTTTATCCCTGAAAACTAATACAAGTCTTACAGTTTTTTCATTATGGCTCCCTGATATTCTGATTATATAACGACTAGTATGACATTCATTTGTTTGCCCTGTCATTATGAAGCATGATGAACCGTAGGCCTATATTATTTGTGTTTTGAATCGGGGAGAATCAGGTATTAAATGAGTTTGGCAGATCTTTGTCCGTGTGCACAATGCGTCTTCGTAGAATTACCGGTGGATAGACCTGTTTTACCATTTTACAATGGTTCTGTTAGCATTAGAAATCGATATCACGCGATTTGTCAACATGATCGATTTGCGGCTGTGCATACGTCGTACAGGGGCATATTTTGGTGACGTGAAATCGTGCGAAATGAAGCACTCGGCCTACAAGACAAAGAATAATAGAGCTGGCGTAAAATTAGAATATTAGAAGCTCATTTTTGATGCTGATTCGGTAATAACGCATTTTTAAACTAAACAGAATTGAAAATTGTTGTTATTTTTTAAATATTGAATTGATTGATATTGCATTTTCACCGTCTAGATATAGCCAAAGAAGAAAAATTCGGCTAATTTCGCAAAAATGTACACTCCTGGACAGGCCCTAATTTACAGTGAATATCGTCATGAGTAGAATGACATGTCAACGTTTGATACCCATAAAACGCCACACATTGAACGTTGGGTCATCGTCTGCGACGCTGGCCCAGCATTAGCCCGACGCTGGGTCAATGTGTCGTGTTTACTGGGTACGCAGGTATTGTCTGGAGCGGGAAACGCTGAGCCAATGGTGGTGCAATGATGGCTAAATGTCGTAGACATCGGCCTAATGTGGATCCAAACGTAGGTCAACGTTCTTTGTGCATCAAGACACTAACGTTGTATTGTTACAATTTTTCGTTTTGGCTTAGATGTCTCAGCCAAAACGAGAAATAGTCATAATGTTAGTTTTTTGTTGGGCCGCCGTCTACGACATTTCCCAACAGTAATCCTGATATTATATTCATACCACTTATCTCGACCCCAGACAGTCTGAACCCCTTTTTACTTTTCTGGTGGGAATATTATTTTCCAATCTACTCTGAGGAGTGTGCATTATGTCTGCGGAACATCCGTGGCCGAGAAACAAATTGCCTGGCCCAGGATCACAGACTCAGAACAATTTATTTGTCACACAACAAAATCAGACATACATATGTAACCAAATAAGATGACAAAAATACATTATAATATATGTTGTGAGGATCAGGAGACCTGCATTAAGATCAATGTTGATCGCTATCATGCAGGCCACCAGGATGCATGTTCGACTCCTGTGTAATCCGTTATTGTCTCATCTTTCACGAAAGGTGTTCCCAACCGAGCTTAGCCCATTTACTAAAGATATTCGCTTTATTTATTTATTTGGCTTGATGCATACAATTAACATGACATACATATTGTAAACATTTATGCAATGAAAGTCACTACAGGTGACCAGCACTCAATGCGTCTGACATCCATACAATTAGATACATGTATGTTTAAAACGTATATTATATAAAATAGTATAAAAATATGGTAACAAACATATGTATAGAAGTGTGTAATAGATACAACTACTGTATTTTAAAAAGTATGCTAGATAAAAGTAGCATGAAGGTATGGTAATAAAGGTATGTAAGGGAGTATTAAATCGATTAAATTAAGATAAAAAGTAAATTGAATACAAACATGTGCCATATAAACGTAATGTCAGTAATAAGTAAAGTTAAAATCAATAACCTAAATTAAAACACGCACACGCCTGACAACGGCAAGACTTAGTGCTTCTCCATGAACAGACAATATAGCACATAAAAGTGTCTTTAAACTTCTTCAAATAAAAAAACCTTCCAGCTCACTGACAAAAAATATTAAATGACTGATCCACTCGAAATGTTGGTGGTAACTCGTTCCATAATATAACAAATTATATTGGTGTAAAATCCCTTAGACGTCTCTGTTCTCAACTACCAAGGCTGCAAAAGCAGACCACGGTTTGAGCGTAGACGTGTGTTTGGTATATACGTTTTGACTAGTTCGAAAACATTATTTGAAAAAATGGTCGTTTACATTGACTTGTAAAGCAATTTGATGATGAAACGAAAGTGGTAAAATGTTCACAATGTCACAGCGTTCTCTGAAATTTAATAAAGGATAATGCATAGCATACCGTGTAAAATTTCTTTGAATTCGCTCAACCGATTCAATGTGAGATTTATAAAAAGGAGACCTACAGCTCTCCTAATCATGTTAATCATGCCATTTACTTTAATACATTTATTATTAATATCATTTATGTTTACATTATGTGTTAAGAAATAATCAACAGTTGCACCCAGTTAACAAAAAGAAGAAACATTTTCTAATGGTTCACCATTTATCGTATAATCAAGTATTATAGGATTATGACTCATAGTAAATGAAATAACCTTACACGACGAATTAAAATTGAGCGCTTCCAATAATTGGACCACTGATAAAGCTCGTCTAAATCCTTCTGTAGAGCTATACAGTCGTCAATGTTGACAATTCGTCTCAAACATTTAGCATCATCTGCAAACCTGGCTAATATTGAGTTTTTTGCACTATCGGGTATATCATTAATAAAAAATAAAACTAACAGAGGTCCCAAAATGGATCCCTGTGGCACACCAGATGTCACAGGGACCCATTCAGATGTACATCCATTTCATACAACACGTTGGCTTTGATTGTGTAAATACTCGCGTAACCAGTTAAATAATTCCCCACTAAAACGGTTTTCCTATCGTTTCCAACTTATGTAACATCATGGTGTGATTGACAGAATTAAATCCAAAAATATCATGTCTATTTTTTGGCCCCCGTCTTAACATTTTCCAACATTTTCGTACACTTTTAAAAATTGGGTGGTAGCCTACATGCTTTTCCATTCATAAATCCATGCTGCAACAGATGTATTCATGGCTTAACGATATTGGTCTATAATTAGAGACCTGGGACTTGTCACCTTTTTTGTGAACAGGCACCACGTTACCTTGTTTCCATTGAATAGGTATACAGTCACATTTAAAGCTTCTCGTAGAGAGATGTGCCAGTGATGGTGCCAGCTCAGTTGCACATTCCTTAAGCACGTGGGACGACAGACTATCAGGCCCACACGCCTTATTAACATTCAGTTCATGTCACATTTTAGCAATACCTTCTTGTGAAAATTCGCGAAGTGATAAATCGTTTCTTTTAAGTTATAATTTGTGTCTGAAATGCTATAACTATGTGGATCAGTAGTAGAATCATCAACAGCGAAATTCGCCTTGTCGAAGATACATCTGATAACAGCCTCGTTCTGAATGATGTGAATGATTCACTCATTCAGTCATTCAACCCGTTTTTTGTCGTCTTTTCTTAATATGTTTAATTATTATGTTCAATCATTATGTTTAATTATGTTTAGTTAATTATATGATTAGCAGACTTATTTATGAGCAAACCCTAGCTATTTCGCTCGCTGTATTGGCTGACTTTTCATACATATAATAGATTAGATAACGACATAAATATATTGTTCACACGACTATATTTGTAATTAGGTCAACATATCGTTGACTTCTGGGTTAAGATCACTGGACCCGGATGTGTGCTCTATTTAAGTGGATACAAGCTGTAAACGTATCCCTTTTAGTGTGTTCAACTCCTCATGGCTGGAATTGTTAAAATGCGCAGGCGCAGATCTCATTCATTTGGGGACGTAACATTATATGACTAATACACACCAATGAATAATGCTGCACATCAAGAGTCAACTAGATCGTATGCCTTGTGCTAGTCGATATTAATATCTCCACCAATGATCGAGATGCCTACGCCAGTATGTTTCTAAGCCTATGTCAATATGTCGGGGAATACCGGCATGACACCTGATTGTGGCACAGTCCTGGATCAGTCCGTTATCATCTTATCGAAGGTTACATATTCTGCCGTCGAAAGGCAAAAGATTGTAATTACTTATTTTTAAAGTAAACACTTACTGCCTTTTGGTTTGAGGTGCAGTATTGTTACACACACATACCGTGTGGACACCGTGACTACTTGTGATCGTACCTCGTACTGATATCACACAAGTATCATGTCATCACACCATTCTCAGCAGTGATGATTGATATACCAGAATACTTAGATATGTCAACCAGGTCGACTACTAGGGCAAAGTTACCTATACAACTGCTCTAAGTTACGTGGACAATCACCGAAAAATCACGGCTTCTTTTTCTGTCAAGTGTGACAGATTTCTGAGACTGGCATTCAAATGTCCAATGAATAATGTTTCAAACTTCTCTATACACACGGTGTTAATACCTCGGTGTAAGCGTAGTCCCTATTTCATTATGTTTATGTAATTATGATTTACAAGCTGCAGGTGACCTAATTATATTTTTAAATGAAAGTTTTAAAATGTAAAATTAGGTCTGGTACATAATAAACATCACTAGACATAGGCCTAGATAGTTTTCAATAGCACTGCTTGAGTTAGAGCTGCTACTTGCAGCTTGTATATTATGACATCCATTATTGATGTATGAAATATATGTCATATTTACTCAACTTTGGATTCAAACACATTGAATGCGGAACATTGTGCACAAAAGAGATTTTTACGGAAATTATATCACCGTCAAGCAGAGCGTTCCCATGACGCTACCTCAGGCAACAGGAGATGCTAGTCCAATCTCAGCCAAATGCTGGCCCAGCGTCTGAGACGCTGTGCCAGCACTGGTCTGAGTTTGGGCCAGCATCTCACGACGAAGGGATAGCTGGACTGTGAAAGACAACCTGTTGATGGATATGTTCGGAAGGTGCGGCGTTTTAGCCGACGAAACATCCTATTCCTGTCGTGCCCACTTAGATTTAACACGCTGAGAGTGGGGTGCCGTAGGTTCCTGACATGGTTGTCAAAGATCTGTGTCCTTGTCCCGAGGTCCTAGTGACATTTCACGCGACACGTGACAAATACAGCAGCCTTAAATCCCAAAGTGTAGCCTGCTAATAATAGTGATATTCGTAAATTAAAAACGTACATAGCGCTTAAATCATCGGCGGCCCGAGGTCAGAGGCGCGATATATCAAAATATATGGCTATCGTCGCACAGTCAATGGGCTTGTCGTCATCTGTGGTGCCTGCATGTTGACAGAGAAACATGACCAAACATTTTAGTTTTTTTTAATTTTCTCCTAAAGCTTGGTTTTTAACCTATGGAGTATTTGGCCCAAGTACGGTATTCTATGCCTTAATTTAAATAGCAACTGCATGACGTACAAGAAACCATTAGCTTCAGAGAATAATTCAATATACCTAGGCCTAATCAACAATAAAAAAAAATCTGGCTGTTTACTCTTTTAATGTTTTAAAAAAATCAATTTTCAACCGCGTGGTCGTTATAGGGATAGGGCGTAGATAAACCCACCTGCACCGAGCAGACAAGGAGTGAACTGATGGAAAATAAGGAAAAAGTCGCGAGAGCGTGAAACATACCAAACAGATTTTCAAATGCAACGCCCCTAGTTCTAGTGGTAACTACAACAGTAATTAACTATGATTTTTTTATGTACATGTGCATACGGCGGACCGTTGGGATTTTCAACTCTTTTTCACGTTTGTCATTTTTATCCAGTAGGCAAGCACGTTCATTTCTATATTTGAAGCCACTATGATCTTAAAACGTTACAATTTCAAACAGGCTTAAAATCTAACAATTTAAATAATTGTGCGAATAATTCATACATTTTTTTCCTGTATTCACAACTTATATACTCTAACCAGGCAGACAAAATGAAAGACAAAATGAAATGATGACCGTAGACCATTATGGATAGTTAAAACAAAAACTATCAAAGCAAAGATATAGATTCCAAATAAATACCAAAGCAGCTTCAGTGTTTTCAGAATTCAATATGTAACACTGATTTTTTATCATTCACTAACGTATTTATAATCTAAATGTAGGTACTTCAATGTTTACAACAGTAGCTTGGACACTTCACTTTGTAAAGTTGACAGCTAATATTTTACTTCTTCAATAACATTTTTGACCGAATTAGGAGACGGCTAATCCAGGTACTTGTGAGTTTAAGGCAGCCTAACTCTTACAGCGCGAGGATCGACTTTAGTCGTCATACGTAAGAGTCGATCCCCGCACTGTAATAATTAAAATATTTCTAAAGGTCGTAGACCCAATGTAGACGTAAGAGTCGATCCCCGCACTGTAATAATTAAAAGATTTCTAAAGGTCGTAGACCCAATGTAGACGTAAGAGTCGATCCCCGCACTGTAATAATTAAAATATTTCTAATGGTCGTAGACCCATAACATAGGCATTCAAATGAATCAGAAAGAGCTGACTAAGACATTTATGATGATTTAGAAGTGTATGAAACCCTACATGGTTTATATTTACGGAATATGGCGTTAGCTCATCGGTGTCGGCTCAATCACTGAAGTTAAGTAATGACGGACCCGGCCCATAATTGGATGGGTGACCGCCTGGGGCTACCAGGTGCTGTATACACTAGGACATGCGTGCAGCTATGTTGTGTCGTGGGGCTCAGAGAACCACGTAAATCAGATGGCTCGTCTGATTGATCTAGAGCTGGACGTAAAAGAACCTCAATGAACGTAGGCGCAGTTCCCATCCGGCGAGACCCCGGAAAATTCACAATGTGGTTCGATAGCACCCGTGGTGCGATAGCACCCTGAACCGCTAGCCTTCCAAACTAGGAATTTGTGCTCAGTATACAGACAAACAAACAAAATAAAAAACGCCAAGCTGCAAAATCTATATTTTTACCAACTTAATGGACCTCAAGTGAGTGAAAACCACTAATATATTTATTTAATTTGAGACGAAACATTTGCGAATCTTTATGCGAATCTTAGTCGAGATTAGCAGTCAAAAGGTGGTACTTAATGTGCTAATAAAAAATGAAAAATCGAATATATGCGGCACCGGCGGTTAAAGGGTTAAATGATCATAACATTTGAGCAGTGTGAGACTGCGCACTACTGAACAATGTAGCCGTGACGTACTGCTTTGTGGCACTGTGACGCTCAGCTTCAATGGTACTTCAGTGTGGTTTATATAGCGGACCTTCAGCTTTAATTGTCAGCTAGTCTTTAATTCTTTAAAACTTTTATTTTTTCTAAAGTGTGTTTTTTTTTGGGGGGGGAGGGGTGTTTCGCACATGTAGAAGCCTTATTTTATTAATTTATTCTTAGATATAGTCCCCTGCACTTCCAACATTGTTGTTACAATATTTTTTGCGTCCCAAATCCACATACATATTTCAGAGGTTAAATCCAAGTACTTTATGTCGCCTTTGCATTTGGGCCTATGTTCAAGGTTTTTAACATTACTTACAATTCGGTTTCATGTTTGGTTTGCTTTACTTGTTATCCAAAATAATACCGGTACAGCATCTCGGCTATATTATACTTATATTATCCTATCTAAGGCTAATCCTGTCTAAATTTATGAGCCAAATGTAAAATTAGTTATAAAATATGCAATCAACAATGACTTAGTTTTATAAAAAAATCGCCACTAAATAACGCGGGCACAATGTCCAGCGAGCTAAGTATCAAATTGATGTTGCCTGAAGCCAGAACGTCACCGCCTTTTTATTGGTTTGTGAACCTGTACTAAAAAATACTACATGTAATAAAAAAACAAAAACAGTTCGAGCAGCTTACCACGATTTTCAGGACAGAAAACGTGCGATGTAACAGCAGCCTTTGGCGCCGTTTAAGATCCCGCCCCTGGAAATCGTGCGAACAGGATGTGCCTTCGGAATGCGGTACAAGAAATCACGAAATACGCATGCGCCGAAGTTGATTTAACGCCGGCCCGGCGTCGCGGACGCCGGGCCGGCGTTAAATCAACACCGGCTGAGTGTCCCGTGTTTTCCGGGTAGCCGACAGAGGGCGGTATGGATCGGATCCCGTTAAATTGGCTCGCTTGTAAACTCAACAGGTCCCCTCGCCGCAAACCCTGTAAAGTCTGCCCGGTAACAACAGGTAAAACCCTTTGTCGGCCGCGGCCGGTGGCGTGTAACGCCATGTCGTCTCGTGCTACCCCTTTCTCGTGGAGGAAGCTATTACTATATGATAAGGTGAATGGTATAATACGGTGAATGGATTGTAAACTATAGACGTATATTTATCCTAAATAATACTTTGGAAAATATATATTTATAATCTCGCTTATCTTTCGAGTAATGAAAGTTGTGACGATTATTGTATACATGCCACACACTGTACCTAGTCCTCCCGATTACAACTGGAAAATATATTTATCCTGCTATTACGATGGCCGGGATTTTATTCTCCTTCACAAAGCATCACAAATCTGCACAATCCGGGAATTACATCCTCACCTTTATGATATTCAAAGGGCTTTTTTCGATCGATAACAAAGTCGATGCTATTGTGGGGTGTTAATTTCTTTTTTTTTGTGATTCTATTTTTAATCGTTTTTTAACACTATTAGCGCGAGGACCGTCTTTATATATCGTCAGAATCTGACTCCTGACTGAAACAATTAAAATATTTTTAATCGCCGTAGACCCTCAACATAGGTTTTTAAATGAACCAGAAAAAGCTATCTAAGACGTTCATGATGATTTCAAAATGAAAATACCCTTTGGTTTCCATAGTTTAATTATTTCATAATTTGGTTTGATTTGTCTACAGAAGCCATACGCCTGTATCCAGCCGGCGTGCAACAAGCGCTACACAGACCCCAGCTCACTAAGAAAACATATGAAGAGTCACGGCTCCAGCAAAGAACAAGGACGCAAAAAAGTAAAGTTTGCTTTCATTTGCCACTTTATAACAATAACTTCAATATCGCGACAAGCCGTCATTTTTCGAACGTCATTTTAACGCTGTTTATTCTTGATAACCGATATATTATCAGCGATGTAGAGCTACTAGAATAATGGCATTGACACGCTGTGTGGTATCTCTGTGGACAAGATAGATCGCCACAGTTGGAATCCACAGCTGAAAATCTGTATTAATGCCTCCTTATCATTTTGAACTTTAACTTTAGTTGACTGCCTTTTAAGTAACAATCATCATTTTAGGTCAAAGTTCTAGCTATAGGACCTACATGGTTTGGTTTTCGATTTTTTTTTTTTAATTTATACTTAAAATAAACCATTTTAACAGTCCGGTTTTGTACTCTTAACTTCAAAACAAATGCCATTCAAGGGTGCCTATGAGATCCCAGTTCTCTTCAAAGTTTGTAAGGTAAATTTCAATTGTATGAAAAAGACACGTGAGGTACATGATAGTACCAGATAACTAATGTTACGAGCTGTAATCTCATAATGAAAGACCAGCAATCATCTAGGATACTTTTAATCGAAAGGAATAAGTTGAGCGATATTTTTTGAACTACCCACAACCAATGAAAAACCTTTGATTCAACACCATTGATGGACGGTAGGTCCCACAGCTATTTGCAGTCCCGTGGTTGTAAGCGGCTAATCAACAGCTGTCATATTTCGATGGGGTGACTAGTCGGCTTATTGGTAGGCTTATTACCTATAAAAATATAAGGAAAAGTGAGAAAGTTTTCGTGTTCGTGCCAAACGTACAGGTAGCGCTTTTTTGCAAACTTCCTGTAGCAGGCCTAAGCCTCTTAATATAGGCCGATTGAATATTCATTTGTTTGCTATATGAATGCCGTTAAATTAACCCAGCAAACACAAAACATTTGTATAACATTTGTACAACGTCGGCCCAACGTCTGCGACGCTGGTATACACATGTTTTATATACCAGTATGACTTTCTCTGGTAGTAAAATATTCTACGAGCTCGTTATTAAAGCATGCCAGTGTTGTCAACGGAGTTCAAAAAGGTTACAACTGCTGGTTTAGTATCGCTTGTAAATTAAACATTAAAACGGCGAAATTCAGAACAGGATCTAGCGCACCGTCACTACGCACGTGGGCGTATGGAAAGCCACCAGCGCGGCAGACGACCGGTTTGGCGATATACGGAGCTGGTGTCCTGCCATACACGGACGTATCGATACCTCTGAAAATTTACGACCGTGATATCAGTGGATTCCCGGAATCGATCACGTCACAGAGTCCCCACTGGGCACACGACGTTGTTGCGACGCTGAATCAACGTCAATGACGTTGATTCAGCGTCGCAACAACGTCATGTGCCCAGAGGGTAGCGTTACAGCCACCTGAACCAGCGCGGGTTCAGACTTCTGCGCCCCAGGATATATCGCGTTTCAAATAATATTTCCGCACGCGCCACTTGAAAAAGTTTCAAATCGGGGCTTATCGGCGACGTTCGCTTGACAATTGTGTTGTGTAAACAGCCTCGTGTGTTTTTTGCGCATTATTCCAGCGCATTAGCGTAATCCGACGAGACCCGATTTGACGTATTTTTTCTATTGATCCCCAGTGTAAACGAGAAGGAACATGAATATGTAGTGTGCGGGTTTATTGTTCGGCTGTGTGGTTTGCTCTCGGGTTAGATTTCATCGGGATCAGAGTGAATTTGGACGGATGCCAGTCGTGACATTATAAGGTCCACGAAGCACGAAAAACGCCCGTTTATAAGCCCCGCATAGCCGCTGACGGCATCTTCCCCCGCGCGTCAATAACTTTCTAATTTTATGTTTAACGTCATACAGCCGTCAGTCCTTGAATCTTTAGAAGTCGGTATACAGGGCAATAAAAAGTGATTCCGCAGCGTATGATAATGTGAGGCGCCGCTTTTGATGTCTTTAAAATGAGTGCTCCCATGACCCTCCATGACAACCCATGTAATATTATGTATGTAGCGGCCTCCACTATCCATCGGGATCTGTTCTCCCCTGCAAAGCCAAAAGGCAGTAACTGATTACTTGTAAAGTAAGCAGTTGCTGCTTTTTGGCTTTGCGCGGCAGTGTTGATATTGTGAGCCACGTCGTTATGACCGCCCTCCTTATTATTAACTTGTGACCTATGTCATGTTTTAACAATGTCAATGGTGAATGGTTGATAACCTGGCCTACCTATCAGAAAATTCGATCTGCCTTTTCAAACAAAGTTATTTAGCTCAGGTCTGCGCTGATTAATTGATGACTCTTAAACGTCCAGCTCGTGAATACGGAGGAAAAGAGAATTCAAATCACTTTTGTCCAAAAGAAGTGAAATAAATCGGGCTTTAGGCCACTTTAGAGCACATACAGGCTAAATGGAGCCAGGAGAAACTCCTGAGGATGGTGAGATGACACTGCCCTCCAGACACCGAATTCGAAATTCAAACCCTGCAGGTCTGAGGCCGAGCACGCTACCTCTCGGTCGATCCCCTAACTCTAGCGTGGAAGGCAGCAGTGCTAACCACTACCCTAGGGCCCTCGCCTCATTTTTGTCCAGTGATGGTTTTCAGCATATTGACTGCTGACTGGTGGTCAGTAATGCAACTGATAGGCTTATATTTTTTTCGGAATAATAGGCGCAACTTTCACTTTAACAAGATAAGATTGGAAACACGTCGCTTACCTGCTAATATGATCAAGGAAGCTATATATAGGCATCCATGTCATCTAAAACATTTTTGTCTGTTTTCGTCTAGGAACCGCTGGTGGTATGAAAGTAAATATATATATGTTTGACACTAAATTATGGGAATCACCACTGGTATTAATAGGCTTATCACAACATCCAAGTTCACATGCATAGTTGTAGAGTTCATATTGAATACATAAATAGGCCTCCATATAGGCCTTTTTATTTCACATAATAGTTGGCGAGCAGGCCTAATTTCTTCGCTCGTCAACTGCTCACGAGATTCATCTGGCACAAACTAACCTAATAATCTGTGTAGGGCCTAAATGTACGAAATCTGTAGGCCTACAGGTCAGCGTTGAATGTATTTTAATTGTAACAGGCCACATCGGTGATGTAAACTGTTCATGATGTTCAATGAGCAGCAAGTTAAATAATGCTGGTGTTCAGCACCATGTTCATGTGTGACACATATATACATGTCATTTTGATCAAGGTCGTGTTTACTCTCCGGCCCATGTTCTATGACAAACATCACATTCACTCCCCGGCTACTTTGTCCATGTATGATCGCCGTATTCACAAAGGCCAGCATCGCACCGCACACTACAAATCTACCCAATGCTGGTTTGATGCTGGGCCAGCGTCGAAAAACTTAAAACTTCAGGTCAAAATTTGACTAATACTGAGCTAAAGTTTTAAGCTCAACCATAGTGGGCCTACTACCATGTACGTTGATGTAAATCAGAATGGCTATGATTGTTCAAGGTCATTATGGAGACACGTGGTTTTCACGATTTTCACCCAGTGACGATGACCAATGAGGCCAATCCATTCAAATCCCATCAAGAAAACTCCACTGATTTAAACAGACAAAACGTGGTGTGGTACGATGAAAAAAAAGGTTCGCTTTATAAATTAAGGATATAATTATGTAGGGGAAATGTTCATGGATTTAAAAAAAATGTTTTATAATTATCATTCACCCCATACATTTCAGTCAAGAA
The DNA here is from genome assembly GCA_964017125.1 of Flabesymbios commensalis. Lineage (NCBI taxonomy): Eukaryota > Metazoa > Annelida > Polychaeta > Terebellida > Flabelligeridae > Flabesymbios > Flabesymbios commensalis. The sequence continues at coordinate 43,635,306 of OZ024902.1, read as the reverse complement.
AGGCATATATTTCAAGAAAAAAAATGGTATTGGAATTTATTGAATCAACTTTGAATTGTTTTCTAGTAATATAAATTATTCCGAACATCGGAGGATCAGGGATCGCGATAAAAGTTTCTTATGGAGAACAAATCAAGTTGTTTGCCGTTGCGAGAAATTTTATATAACTTTCTTAGTGATTGGCAGTTGATTGTAAAAGTCAGTATCCCAGCTGACAAGCGAAGCTGCTGATTTTATGTTTGGCCGACGCCGAAGACGTGGATCAGCATAAAACCGACACTGGATCAACGTCTAGTGTCTAGGGTGTCTGCAAACGGAGTGAAAGGGTGAAGTATGGAGAAAGGGGTTTTAGTGCCCTGTCAGCCAGTGTGTGCAAACATCGCATCTGTTGTGTGCAGTAAACAATGTTAACTTCCAAGATCCCCCGGTAAAATGTGGTCACGGTATACTCTCAAAACCACCAGCCTATGGTGGTCGAACGTGGGTTCAATGTTGAGCCAGCGTATCAGATGTTGTCACGTAATTCATTCAACGTTTTCGTGACAATATTGCGTTTGCTGGATGGGATTTTCAATGGATTCTAAACGTAAGCCGGTAGATATATGCAGGATGCCTGTCGTCTATTTTATGATTCAAAACATAAACTACTGTACCCTACCAACATGGCTTCTATTTTGAATAGATAATAATATGTATGCTATACACCATGGTGTCATATTTAAGTGTTTCATTACATGATGAATGAAGCAGTGTTCATGTGAAACAAGTTAAAGTTCGTGGACATCATGCCAGATATGAACGGATTGTGCGTTTTAATAAAGCTCTGTTCATCTCATTGGTAGGCCACACACCCACATCAAAAAATGTTTTACAAAGCATGGCCTTATAGTTACAATATTTAATTAAATTTGCTGTCTCCAAAAATGACGACATCTTACAAAGATATATATAGGTGTGAAAACTAGCTGGTATAATCATTTCATTGCTTCATACTTTTGAATTAACTACCGTAATTGTTTTGATGGACGTCGATCCCATTCATCAGCACGGAGATTATGTCATTTTGTTTTGATCCTGATGGTTCAATATTTATGAAACCATATATAATTAATAACTGACACATAGTCAGTGTCGCTGAGAATATAAATATCATAAGAATAAATTGATCAATATTGCGCACTTGTTCAAAGGTTGTTCTCTATTTGCTGTCTTCTGGCAGTTGACTGGGTCTGCGATATTACATGCCCCCTCCCCCTCCCCAGCAAACACAAGACGCTGATCCGATGTTCTCTTGTCGTTGGCCCACCGTCTACGCCACTGTGCCCTGGCCCAGCATTCAGTCAGCATTGGATCAACCTCTGTTTGCTGACCCCTATTTAGACATAAGCAGCCAATAACTGGCATGACTGTCTGGTCATACTGTAATCCAATATGCGATACACATCAGCTTGATTTTTGCGTCCTTGTGTACTAAATGCAATTGTCAAACACAAGTTATGTCATTACGGCACCAAACTTTAAGTATTTTTTAAATCATGCATTTGAAACAAATTTGTCACAAAGTCATAACTATTACCATTTTCTCCTGGCCCAGTTTAGCCTATATGTGCACAAAGGTGGCCTAAGGCCCGATTCATTTCATTTTTACTATTACCATTACTGTACCTTTGTAATAGGTAATACTGTACCATTGACAGTAGCCTTATATGTACTATTTGGTGAGGTTGTTATATGTTAGTATATGCCTGATTTTCAGTGTTACTTAGCTACCAATGTTTTGCTTCTTTTTTTTGTGTGGATATTCCCATACCATACATAGTTATCCATTAATTGTCAGATATAGTCCCCATAACTTTTCAATTTGTTTGATTTGCCAGGTACGAAAGGAAGACGAGTTCGAATCCGCCGATTTTCTCACCGTACAACGTGTACACACCAACAACTCACCAATGGACGACAGCTCGTATGCTCATCAAAGTGTACATCCAGGTATTTACATTTTATCTTGATCTATATTGCAAACAACTGTAGGTATGATACAAATTGGCATTTCACAAAAAAGTTTGATATTTATATCCACCTCTCTTGCCTTATTTTGTTTTTATTTAATGCAATAACATACACAGCACCGTTAAATAAAACAGCTACCTATACCATGTAGATATATCCTACCTCTGAGGGTCACTTTTTATATTGCCTCATCACTAGGGATGAGGTAAAAATCAATCAATAATGTTACAAGGTTTTCATAATTTACCAGGTGGCGCATAATTCTGCACAAAGGTTACTTGGAAATTTTGAGCCACAAAAAAACATTTTGACGTTTTGCGTCAAGGTTTCTCCTTCCAGCATTATGGCAACGCTCGCTTCATGTCAAGCAGGTTCTCAGAGTCAAGGCCTCCCTCCAAGTCATTGCATTGGTTGCCCATTAAATTACGTTTAAACGTATTAAACTTCTGTCAAACTTAATCTTTGACACACAGTATTATATATTGTCAAACCCTCAAAGCTCAGAGTTATTACATTTAAAAATCGCCAATAAACACTGAGATTCAAAACTATGAAGTTGATACGTGATGCTGCCATGATCAAAAATAAATTACAGATATTCATCTTTCAAGGTTGCATCACCTCCTTCGTGGAACAATATACAAAATGTGAGAAAGCAAACGGTTGAAAAAAATCACACCTCTTCAAATTACCACCTTGATCATCCCCTGATCCTTTCATGACAGACTCTGTTTTCTGACAATGGCCTTGATATTGGGCACCGAGTTTAATGTGATGCGACATTGATTTTAAATCTAATTTTTCAAATATACTGGCGCTATAGAAGTTGTATCATCATCGTGTTTTTGTTCAGTCAATGTTTTTCATGGTTAACAGACATGAGATTTGGTGTGGCCTTGATGAATGATGGTATGGCGTCACCAGGAATGCCTCTGCCTGTCAGTATACCCCAATCTCTACCTCCTGACGACTTCAGCAGAAGGTAGGCACTGATTACGTATACATTTGTAATGACACACATCACTAGAAGCTACCAAACGAACATAGCGACACGATAAGCCAGACACCTAGAAAATTATTCTGTGGCGATAGACGGCACCACGTAGATGGCGGTGCCAGCGGACACAAGAAGGGGTATCCTGACACCAGCATACACCATTTTGGATGTGCCTGCACTTTCAAATATTGTCAATTTGACCTCATAAAAAATAGGACTACAATTAACATTTAAATACGTCTAAATCAAAACAGAATGCACGTTAGTCTATAAATAATTAAAAAAACCCCAGTAATTTATTACTTGAAATGTGAGGCAGAATATAACGACAAACAGATAAAGAAACATTGTATTTTTTAAAACACCATTATGGACCTAATACTATATGCTAGTTACGGTAGCCATTTTTAATTTTATCCACAGAGTCGGAGTCGGCGGTGGATTTCATCCTCCTCCCAACGGTGCTCTGGTGACTCCCTCGCGGCGTAACATGACGTCGCTGGTCGGGGGTGTCGTCCAGACAAACAGCGGGGAGCTTCCCTCGGTCCAGGTGACCAAGCTGAACAACCAGGGTATCCCGGTACAGTCCCAACCTCCACCACCACCCTATCCCCAGGATGGACAGCCGGACTCACAATGGCAACAGGCCACTCCACAACCAGGTAATAATGTTAGTCTGATACAGACTGGTGTACATGCACACTCTGAAGTCTTGAGAAGTAACTATTCAGTACTTTACCATGTAAACCAAGTATAAGGTCAAGGTTCTCCTTAGGTTACATGGTAACGTAGGCCTACTGGAGCGTTGCCTCTTTATAACTTTACCATATAACCCAAGGAGAACCTTTCTCAATGTTCACCTTGGGCTAGTACAAAGTACTGAAGGGTTGTCTCTTCAGAACTTTACCATGTAACCTAAGGTTCCCCTTTGGGTCAAAGTTCCCCTTGGGGCCAAGGTTCTCTTTGAGGTCAAGGTTCTCCTTGGGGCCAAGGTTCCCCTTGGGTTACATGGTCAAGTAGGCCTACTAAATGGCTTTTAAATGTAAAGAGCCTATTGTTTAGAGTGTCCAGCCACTATTTTTCAGCTACAAGGGTTTGCCTATGTCCAGTATGCCTACGTTGATGTTGCGTCTTTGAATAACCCACTCTATGGGACGATTCAGTAGGTTTGCTTTTTGGAAACGTGTCAACAGAAGTCAGGCTCCACATTATTAGAATTGTTTAAGTGCACTCTTCACACTCTTGTGATAATGTCCGAGAGAGCAAATGTAGTTTGTTGTGTAAGCTAAATTTTTCGGCACAAAACGGTGTTCATATTACGTTGCTGTAAATAAGAGACTCGTATATTCCGCAGAACTTACTATTCTGGTTGATATATCCATTTAATAGTGTATCTCTATCTCTTCTACAGTACCTACACCGAGTCCCAACGAGCAGACGTTATCACCGATGTCACAGGACGGAGGTCAGTCCGCGATGCAGGAGAGTCCCGGGGCCCCGGGCGCGCCCTTCTCACCCAGGCCGTACGACAGTCGTCTGTACCCGGGGGGCGCCGCCTACACCAACAGCCTGTCTCCCGGGGAGGCACCCGGTACCCCCGGTGGCATCCGGCGTCTTCATGTGCCCATGACGGGCATGGAGGGCACGCCGGTGATGCACAACCACGCGAGCATGCCCTGCAACCTGCAGGAGCGCATGACCTGCCAGCAAAATAACGCCTTCCAGGACCTGGTGCCCCTCTCATTGGAACAGACGCTGGAGAACCTGCCGCACGACGCCATTCATTTTCACCACGCCCTGCCAAACCACTCCGGTAAGAATTGTACGCCAAACTATTGAAGTAAAGGCAGACAGTGGTACCTCCTTAGTTGAAATTCAAGCAGTTGGGCCTAGTGCAAAAAGGAGTGGCTGCCTAATTTTATCAAGTAAGCAGCAACTCCTTTTTGTCTTTGCGTATTCAGTGTTTTTTCGTAATCCGCAACAGTTATAAATAGATATACATGTATTTATGTGAATCAACCATTCCACTTTAATGTACGTACATCACGGTACATGTCGTTTGAAAGTCTGATAGCAGCATATTTTATGCTAGTTATTTGAGAACTTAATGGAGAGTTGGATTACAGTCAGCATGTTACACTATGTCCTATCACACATGGAGACCAAATGTGTTTTTTGTCTTTTTTTTCATGTATTATATTATGGTTTATTGCAATGACTTTAACACAATTTCAATCTTGCACCACATATTAGTGTTTGTAGTACACGGATGCATTCATTACTTTTTAAATGGTGTACAATACTGCTGTGCAAAACCAAAACACAAAACTGCAGTAACTGATTACTTGAAAAGTGAGCATTACTGCATTTTGGCTTTGTACGTCAGAATTCATCATTTAGTATAGACTAGCCTACTTGTACTTTTTTTGTAGAATTATGTTTTTTTTCTAGTTGAATGTTGTTTTTGCCATGTGTGACCTCCTCATGTTTACAGGAAGTGTCTAGATCCTACATTTATACTGTGCACTGTGATTTACAATATAAAAAGGTGAGAACATAAAAACAACATGCAGTTTACATTCTCAATCATTTAAAATGCCTGATTTAACAAAAGTTAATTTGAGGCACACTTGTTATATCGAGCTTTATAAATAAATAAGCAAAATTAGTCCAACAATCATCTCATCTCGTACAAGTGTATTGTCTATTTATTCCATTTTAGGGGGTGTTTATCAAATGTTTATATTTCCTCCATTATATTACATTATAAATTTATGTATCAGTCGTGTTTGCCACGTGAAGTAAAGGTGGGAGGGGGGCTGGTGTAAGGGTTAGCACCACCGCCTGTGACGCCGTAGTTCGGGGTTTCTCGCTCGTGGTATGCAGGTTTAAAAATGAATGTTTATTTCTCTTCCACTGAAGATTTTAGAGAACCATATGCAAAGTAATGAAAGCTACTTATCATATCACTTCTGCATATTCCTTTAAAATAAAATTAATGATTTGATGTTACTGAAGGATGCTATGCAGGATTTAGGCTAATCTGTGTACTTGTGCATCACTCAGTCTAGTTGCTGATTCATCTAGTGGCCATACATGTATTGCTGTCTTCCATGTTACAGGACTTGCGGACCACCAGCAGCTTAACCAGCAAACCACAATGGTCAGTGACACGCTGGCCATCAGCTTGACCGCCCCTGTAGATGACCCACAGTTGCTGCATCTGAACCCTATAGATCGTTGTCACAGTCGTGTCTCCCTGCTCAGCGTGGGGGCGGATGCCGGATCTACCTGTTAACATCCAAAGCGGTACCCAATGGGAGGATCGTACAGCTCCTGTATAGTTCACACGTCGATTCCACTCACTTGAAGTTGTGGATCGCGTCAGCGAGACACAACTTCAAGTGGGTGAAAATTCAGATTGAATGATTTGGCTGAAGCAAGCTGGAGCAAGGTTCACATGATGAATTAATCACATTGAGATTGCTGCTGCTAAACTTGAGGGTGGCTAAATAGATGTGTTTAGTAAAACTAATAATCTCCCTCACAGTTGTCTAGAGCGTGTCTTCAAATCGTCTGTGATGTAGTAGTCTACAGGAAATCTATTCTTTGATACTGATTGCATTTAGTAAATTTATCCAGATAAGCATGGCGTCCTGGTTAAAAGTATGACCGATACCGGTACAGATTTCACTCCCGGTGTGTTTCTCCTTGCTGTGGGTGTATCCTCCGAAGTTAAACCAACATTGGGTGTTACGACAAAAAGCTATCACAAACCAACTCATGTTTGTTGAAGATGCAGTGCAACACATATTTGATTGAAAAATCTGAGAATGATATTATTCTCCCACAAAAATCATGTATGTCCTTCATGCAAATGTCATGTTCGAATGTAAAAATCACGCTTTTTAAAAATACTTGCCAACATCAGTTCTCAGTATTATCCACAGTAATAACATGGCGTCCCATGAGAGCTTTAAATGGTGGGCACGGCACATATACATTTTCCAATGTCATCTTATTTTACGTCATACACAGACTTTCTGAAATGCTGAAGCACATATTTACCGGGGCACAATTTACTGTAGACATGTTTGTGGTTATATTTTTGTTCAGCCACACATCTCAATAACGTGAACTGCATATTGACTACAAACATCCAAGACTTTGTCTGCAAGAAAAACACAACAATTCAAATACGATAAAAAGATACCAACCGTTTGCACTGGGATCCTGAAATGTTGTGCGCAGAAAACACGAGACAGATGCTGCTTTAATGTTGGTCCACCGTCTTCGACGCTCACCCAACATTAAGCCACCATCGGTACAGTGTGTTATGTGGTCGGTTGAGGGCATTTAGATAATAACCATCCAGATAAGATGACACCTCACCTCTTCGTAGCTCCATCTCAGGTCAAACATTGACCAGGGTTTTAATACAGCTGAGAACCCAGCAGACACTAGACGTTGAATCACTGTTTGTTTAACGTAAAACCAACATTGTTTCAACGTCTTGTGTCTGCTGGGAATGGTCCCTTGGTGTCAAGGCGAAGACGATAGGTGCAGCGCAAGCTTCCCCATGAACTTATACCTACTAAAACGAGAGGTTGACCCTATGTTGTTTTAATGTTGGGCCAGCGTCGCAGACGGTGGACCAACATTAAAGCAACATCTGGTCAACATCTCGTGTCTTCGGGAATAAATGCCATGCTGATGGACGGAGGCATTCTGGTACGTACATGCGCGCCTACTTTTTTATTTCGCCAACTGTATTTCGATCATTAAAAGTAGGTGGACTGTATACGAAGCTTCGATTCTCGCGCTGTGTCATCCGCGCAGAATTTAAAAAATATATTTATATTATGTTCAGGGATCTGGTGCCGTTTGTCATTCTATTTTTGTACGTGCGTTTGGAAATATTTTGTACATAAAGACAAACCATTATTATTACAAATAGTCACTTCCACAGAATCCCGTGCCATTGCAAATAATTCACAAGTATTCTGCAGTGCCAATATTGTGCTAGATTCACTGGCACAAGTTATGTTATTATACACCTAATGTATTCTATGCAGTTGTTACAGTTATTATTATATATCGTTACTTAATCGTCTTCTTTTGTCTAAATCGCTGTAGGTGCTACTATGCGACTTCTTAGTCCTAAGGCGACGGTTTCTTTGTCAACTGCACTAATTATTTATTCTATCCTATCTGCTGCATACGTTCATCTAGATAGGCCTAATACTATGAATAGTGAACTAAGATGAAGAAGTGATGATATTGATATTGTTATTGTGTCTATTCTATAGGGAGGGCCTCATTGATCATTGAGCTTATTGGATAAACACATAAAATCCTTAGATAACACGACGCCCGGGCTGATTCAATTTATCTCGAAAAGTTGGGCCAATTTCGATTTGATTTTGGGCTAGCGTAGCAGACAAAGAACCAGCTTAGAGCCAACATTGACCTAACATATAGTGTTAGCTAAGGTGCCAACTCATTGTGTCTTGCACCCACTGGACGCTGGGTAAACTGACCGTGTTCACTGACACGAAACGTTGACCCAATGCTGGTTTGATGCTGGGCCACCGGTGGCCCAGCATCAAGCCAGCATTGGGTCAACGTGTCGTGTTTGCTGAGCCATCTTGTTAAGTTGTGTGTGTATTATTTGATAAACAATCAAGCCATATAGCTAGTTCTCGTTTGAGCGTAATGTTTTATAAATGTGCCATAATTATTGTTCATATCACCTGGAACGGTGATATGACTGTATTCTTATTGTATCCATCCACATGTTGTTGTGATTGCTTATTGAAAATGCATTTTCAATTTGTACGATGAAATAACAGTACGCGTACTGCTTAATAATATACTGTATCCCAAACCCTGCAGTTTGAAATCAGAATGGAAAGAAATTCAATTCAGTCATGACGGGAAATTTTGTAAAAGAGTAGTCACGCAGGTTAAGGACATGTGTGCCACGACCTTCTAACTAACTCGTCTAAAACAAATGTGATCATCTAAATAACTCGCCTGAAACGATTGTGATCTGGGTATTCAGTTATTTGTCAGTACAGTATCTTCCTATATAGAGTACACGGCCCAAAGTTATCGCATCTTCCACGTAGATTTTTTTTGTAAATGTAGAAATTAGAAATGGTAAGGATGTACAAAGTGGCTCTATCAGGCCTGTATACTGCTCTTGCTCTACCAGTGTAGTAGATTATCTTCAACAATCGCAATAACTTGACCTTTTTAATCCACATGTCACATTTCTGCAACACAAGGCAAATTTAAAACAAATTATTAAAAATATATATAATCCACAGCAATAAGAACGTTCTAAACTTCCATAATTTTGGTGTTGCACTTTTGGGTATGCTAGAAAATTAGGATATTATTAAATTTATTTAAACCTGAAAGTACGCAATTAGTATCTCAATGTGAGGGAACATTAAAAGAAAACATTAAAGGGCTAGAGAACAAATTGTTTTATTTTCAGGACAGGTATCTGCTGCCAAGATTTGCATTTAATGTAGAGAGATAAATCTCTTTGAGAGATAAACACACTCATGATCTCTCGTATGCTGTCATGAAAGCCAAAAGGCAGTATCTGCTTACTTTACAAGTGAGCAGATACTACCTTTTGGTTTTGCAGAACAGTATAAACGAGGTGGTTGATTAAAAATAAGGTTGTTCTTGGCGTTCTCTACTGTAGTGCAGTCCACCGTGATCACTCATAATAGTACGTATGTATATATATGTATATATATTATATATATTATACTATCCCAGCAAACACAAGATGTCGAACGAATATTGGATTAATGTTGATCCAGCGTCGTTGGCCAACATTAAGCCAACATTGGTTCAACGTCTTGTGTTTACTGAGGTACCTGACTAGCGCACTCCCCAGCGCACACGGTCTGTACCCCTGTGTAAATAATACATCACCGATCCGTCCATGGCCGATTCCGGCCGAACCTATCAAAACCACCTTAAATTAGCTAAGAGCAATATTTTCGCTTGTACTATATGCACAGCAAATCACAACATATCAAATCACTGCAGGATGCAAGCCCACAAAGCCACATTGTACCAGTGTATCGGCTGATATGTACAGAACAGAACACACGCGCAAATAAATATATGTATTATATGTATGCATAGAATGTGTTTACACAAGTAACTGTTATGGCAAAGTGATACTGATTATTGCAGCTATTCCACTTGAATGAGATATATAATTATATATAAAACGTGTACCCGAGTACTCTATACAAATATTATTATTATTATTATTGTCATTAATCAGGGTCCAGCTGGAATCAGAACAAAACGTTTATACAAACGCTTCATCATCTAACGTTACACTAACGTCACGAGAGCGTTTCTGCAACGTCACCGACGAAGTTGCTGAAACTCTCTTGCAGCGTTGAAACGGTATTTTGTTACAGCTGGGGATAACCCTTTGCACGTGGTAGGATATTTATCACATTACCCGGTACTGCAGATGTTGTTAGGATATATTTTAAGCAGAACTATAATTATTCATATCTTATTCAGAACTATAATTATTCATAATTATTTGGGGCTCAAAATGTTGATTCGACGTCTTGTGTCTGCTGGGTATGCACATCACTGTAATCTATACGATATAATTATTACAAGAGCATTACTGAGCGTAGATCCTAGATGTGTATTTTCTATATAGCATGTAGTTGTGTTAATATTGACACTTGACAGGCTGGAATCTGAGCTGTGTGCTATATGGTTATTCTAAAAAACATCTTTACATTGCTATTGAAGATGCTATACTGCCCTGCAAAGCTAACACACAGTATCTGCTTGTTGTAAAGTAAGCAGATACTGCCTTTTTGCCTTAGCACTGCAGTATAGATCTGCAGATACACCTTCTCAACTCTACGTTCTAATATACAGACTACCAGCTCTGTCCAGTTATTTGTTTCAGCTATTTAATTATTATTATGATTAGGATTTATTTAACTAAAAAGACATGACAGGCAAAAGGCTGAAGAATTGTCATTTTACATAAAAAAAAAATACAATATGGACATGATGAGATATTAACATA
>OZ024902.1:43421848-43624001 GCA_964017125.1 Flabesymbios commensalis | reverse complement strand
GACATTATTGTTTCTGGGTTGACAAAACAGTAATTGGATGTAAATGTCCTAAAAGTTACGATATATCGTGGGCTTCGGATTGGTCGAGATGGTCATACGATATATTGTAACTTGTACGGAGTCTGTATTTCCATGAATCCCTCTTTTACGTTTTAGTCTCAGTCTTTGACAATAATTATGTCCCTACCTCTCAGAAGATGTTCTGTTCTTCACTGTGACATCACTGAAGTGGTGGACCAGTGGAAAAAATACTAACTGTCAATTAATAAATCAACTTTATTTTTTGTTTTTTAAAATAACAGAACCACACCAAAAAAATAAAATGACAATTTTATTACATACCGGCTTGATGTTTTGTATTACACAGCAGAATTCCATACTTATGATCTCAACCATGATACATAAATTGCAGCAAAATGAAGTTTTTAATATAATAAAAAATTATATGGTATCTATATGTTACGAGTTTTTATGTTAGTGAGGATAAAAATGGAATTTATTGCATAAAATATGGAGTACATATAACCATGAAAGCACTAGACTGTAAGGTATCTGCTGGGGTTGGATATAGCTGTTCAATTTTAAACTTCCCCACATATAGTATCATTTTTTTAATCCTGGATTAGATGAATTTTGATTTTTTTTACAAAATGTGTTATCGTGGTTATTATGTTACTCAATACATTGTTGTGTTATATTATATTGTATTTTTTAATATCGTGGCATGTCTGATGTGTAATTTTACAATTAATTAATATACTACACTAATGTAATATTTTTTATTATTTTAAAACTGTATAATGACCTTTTACCACATTGTATATTACTGCCAACCATATGTTCGCCTTTAAACTACCACATTATTAAAATTCACCTGACCGAAATAATAAATAACTTGTTTAGGTTATCAATTATCCTAAATCATGTTACTTATGTTAGATACGATGATGTTCCAAGGTACAATATATAAAACTACTATAAAGCATAGTTTCACCGAGTAATGTAAATTAAAGTATTTAAAAGTATAAGAAATCAAAATTATTATTCTTAGGATCAATTCAGTCAGGAAAGGCCGACCCATTTTTAGTACAATTCTACCAACTAGCATAGCTTTAGTTGATGTGATGCCCTTTTGTAATTTTCGTTTTTTCAATAAGTGAAAATATGTTGTGAATTCTGTAATGATAAATACAAATATACATACAATATTTGTAGATCCCAGAATCAATGCAAATGTTTGGAAGGGCTTGAGACAATCAAAACATGTACAAAACGTATCTAAGTAAGTCTCACCATGCACAATGTCAGGTGAGACGTGAAAAATTTCGAACAACGATACGCCCACCCAGATGAGTGGCAATATAACAGATATATACTTAAGCCATCTAAGTTGATGTCTGAATGTATACCTAATTTTCAGTGCCACAATAATAAAAGATAGAGTTTTGAAGATCAGGCTGATCTGTACAGTGATTGATATAACGGTTCTTAGTAAAATACGCAATATACTTTTCCTCCATAATATAGAATTCAAATTTCTTATATCAGCAGCAAATAACACCAAAAAATATACAACACCAAGTATATCAGCTATTATATAATTGAATTTTGAGATAAGGTAATATTTTTTCTGTGACGTTTTCCACGGTTTATCATATATTATCTTAAATATCATTATCGAGCTTATCAACAAACAAGTCATAATAATTACATAGAAAAAATATTTCATATACATATTTTGAAATAATCCCCAACAGTTGCTCAAATCACTTACACGTGTACATTTTATATTTGAAGATAATATACAACAAATGGTAAAATCCGATACTGTTATATTGCAAACGGGAGATATATCTAATAAAAGATAGCCATCGTAATATATATATTTCATTTCTATCAATACCACGTTCAGCATTGTTTTGTGCATTTTTATAACCTTAATAGGATTATTGCTTATATACAATACCGTCAGGTACTCCAGCTGAAAACCTTTGTCTGTGATATATGTTATTAAATTTAAATTGAGATCCAGTGCCAAGATCCCCCTGAAGAAGCGATGTGCAAAAAAGTGGAAAAATGCCAATTTATTTGTACTGAAATTAGCAAATAGTAGTTGATTGTTTTCAACATATATGTTTGAGTTTAGTGTTATGTTTTGAAGTGAACATGCATACATAGAAATATATACCAGATTCTGTAGATTGTAGTTGTGTATATGGAAATTTGTATGAACTCCTGACATCACTAAACCTTTGGAATAAGACACCCGTGATCGTCCTCCCCATGTGTTAACCACATCACAAGTCATCATATAACCGTCACATACACAATCTTCAGGACACGTTGGACAGTTTAGTTCATCATCAGGAGAATGAAGACAAGCTACATGTCCGTCACAAACCTCTTCAAAACTCACACATCGGTTCTCACCACGGCATTTTAAAAACCCAGGACAATAGTAGAGGTTACAGAATGTTTCGTCATCTCCATAGAGACAATCTGCTTGTCCATCACATACTGCTGACACTGGAATGCAGTAATAATCTCTACATTTGAACATTCCTGGACACAAGATATGTTCACATATTTGCTTGGTAAAGCCGAAATTACATGGTGTGCTATGTACACCTATATTACACCTCTGGTGCATGTCCACACCTTGACCACTTCGTGAACAGAGAACTGTACGAGGTTCATACCCATGCGGATTCACGTTTTGAGGTGTGGTAATAGATGACAATGAATCTTTTACAAACAGATTACGTTCACGAGAATAATATTGAAATATATCAATATCAGGAAAGTTTATTTTATCAATGAAATGACCAGCAGTGGTTGTTAATGATGATAATTTAATTTGTTCTAGTGTTCTTGTGTGACAAAAATGTGCCTCGTTTATTAACACATCGGGCAAATAAACACCATCACAAATATTATGTACATATATTGTAGATGTATCTACAAAACAATTATTGTTTAGTTGACATGGAACGTTAATAGATATTTTGAAACCAAAATGATCTGATAATAGTGTTTCAATATCACACTCCCTTTCGTCGCTCTTGTCAAAACAGTCATCCACATAGTCACATTTATAAATGAATAATATACACGTTTTGTCCTCACATTCGAAGAAAGGGTTTTCGCATGCTGTGGGAGGAAATGAGTTACTATGTTTCTCGCAAACCAAAGCATCAACGTCAACTAATGTATCACAATCACGGTATTTCCCACCAAAACCTTTCAGATATTTATCATCAAGATGTGGTTGATAAATGCCTAGCTCGAAATAAATCAAGTATTGAACGATTCCACAATGAGAACCGATACGTGTAAATATCTGAATGGATGGTGCTAAAGCTAGGGCCATCGGTAATATTTGAAGAAGAATATTTTGAGCTGGGTATTGGTTTATTAAACCACCAAAAATGACATTGCTAACCAGGGCTCCGGTTGAGAGAAATGTATCTTTCTGATTATATTTCAGTTGAGAAAAGTGTATCTTATTCATTATGTTTTTAGCATCTGTTGGTGAATGTGCATTGAACTCAATATCAGCAGACAACACTGAACTTTTCTGTTGCCAGCAAATATTATTTGCTTGTGAAAAGGATAGTCTTTTTTCTACTCCAAAAACTGTGAAACATTTTTGTGTGCCCTCAACCAAAAACCAACCTTCATCGCAACTTTTGTTCAAAGGGTTAAACGCAAAAGAAAACGGAATATATTTAATGGCCATCTCTTTCTGGCAAACAATGGAAGTCAGAATTGGTCGGTCACACGGAACAACGACCCATATGATAGTTCTATAAACAAAAATCCCAATCGTGCAGTTTTTCGTCAGAGAATTCGAGGGTTGCATTTCAGTTACTTCTAAACGTGCATTAGCCTTTACTAATTTTGTCTTGTTTTCCACATCGATAGAAATTAGTATCTCAGATTCTACAATAGATATCGAGTTTATCACAGGGTCGTACCAGTTTACCAGCGTAAGAGGTTTTCCATCAGTCCAGTAAGAGAATGTCCCCTGAAAATAGATTTAAACATCATCATCATCATCATCATCATCATCATCATCATCATCATCATCATCATCATCATCATCATCATCATCATCATCATCATCATCATCATCATCATCATCATCATCATCATCATCATCATCATCATCATCATCATCATCATCATCATCACGGAATGGTGAACGTCATTGCAATAGTTACCTTCACATCTCGTTTCAAGCCCAAGAATATCCCAGCTCCCATGTCTGCTGCGTTTGCAAAATAAGCTTTGCAAAGACGATCTTCTGGTGTTTTTGTGTTTGCATAACATTTATCTTCTCTGTCATATTGAAATAATACCATGTGTTTTCTTTCACAATGAGTCTGTGCTTCTTCCCATGTCACCAACCTGTGAGTAGAATCGGCAATTAACCCTTACAGCGCTGAAATATTTTTGTATAAACCTTTCTCTGCAATTTGAAATCATTATAAATGTCTCAGTTAACTCCTTCTGCTTTATTGGGATACCTATATTATGGGGCTACGGCCGTTAGAAATATAAAACAAATTTCAGTGCGGGGACCGTCTTTATACGTCAGAATCTGATGTCTACAGACATCAGATTCTGACGTTTAAAGACGGTTCCCGCGCTGGAAGGGCTAAAGAATAATCGAATTAGAACAACAAATGTCAATTTTCAGAAGTTCGTGAATCCAATAATTTTGCTCACTAAATCTGTTCAAATTGACATAATGGGAAAAATGTAACATACTTTGGTGACCAATATGATGTACATGATTCAAATACACAATATGGGTGCTTAATATCTCCATGTAATTTTACTCAAATTAAAAAATATATGCAAAATTTCAACATTGACATGAAACACTTTGATGAGCTAACACTTGCGCATAATTCATATGCAAAAATACATGTACTTTACGAGTACTTTAGTCCAGTACTCGCCTCAAGCCTGTTTTACTGTAATAATAATCAGGGGGTAATAATAAGCTGTGTCGTCAAAAACTACAATAAGCATTGCATTGTGTGTGAAATCCCATGTGGCGCCCTTTTTCCGAATTCAAACAAAGAAATTATATCATTTAAAAAAGCCAGCAGATTTAGTATTGTGTTGTCTATCATAAGGTTTTCAGGTATGCCAGGCATAGTGGTATCGTCAAATGTATTTAGACATTGTATATTGTGGGCAAAATACAGGATGACCGCCATTTAAATTGCAAGGTTAAATATTAATATATTTTATATTTTGATACAATGGAACCATATTAATTACCTTGGTGTCTACCATAGCTTTTTCGAGCATGCCATAGTCATTATAGTGGTGTGGCCAAAAAAACACCGAATAGACATTGCGTTGTGGGTGAAATCCAAGATAGCGGTTATTTTTCAAGAGCAAACTATAAAATAACATAATATGTTCGAAAGAATGAACGCTCATCATGATTTTAGTGTGACCAAAAAAATACCTTAGATATTGCATACAGTGCAAAATCCATTCATCCAAGAAAATAATATAAAAAAGATAAAAAAATAAAATAAAATAAAAATTAAAAAAATATTATTCTCTTGCATCGAAATAAAGACAAACCTAGCATAGTTTAAAGTATTTGAATATGTTTCTTTTCATATTTTACCCCATCCAGCACCATCTTGGTAGGATCTAGGGTCTCAGGTACCTAAGCTTTCAGAAACTCTCACAGATTTTTCTCGAGAAGTTGAAAAGTAATACTTTTTAAAGATTTTAGTGAAAACGTTATATATGACTTTAGTAAAAAAAACTTTGCAATTTACTTACGATGTTAAAATTGCAAATGAGTGTAAAGTGTAAGCGTCAGTCTACTTTCAATTCTCAAAGCATTGAACTGTAGAGTATGAAGGAGTAAAGATGGGAAGGACCAAGAGGAATCAGTTGAATCTAAGGCAGAGCGAAAGAAAAAAAGGAAGAGACAGAGGCCAGTTACCGAATGGTTAAGAACAGGCAAACAAAAAGGCCCCTGAAAAAGTGACTTAACAGGCCATTGGACAGGAATAGTTGGGTCATGGCAGCATCATTTCTATCTATATCTCTCTTGCAGAACATTATACAGATGGACCAGTCTATGTGCATGTACCAAGCTTATTGTGGACCAACGATAGCAGCTGCGTTCATCAATATAAATAGTATTTATAAATAACGGACTTCATATTCAAATTGACTATACTTAGCTCAATATCCCGTAATTATAATTATTTGCTTATGGTACTTTACCTCTTGGGGAACATGTGCCATTCTTGGTTGCCATGATGCACCACTGTTGTGTTAGTAATTCCAATCGGGTAGTGTGGGATATTTATACCGAGGTACAGTATGCACCCATACTGATCACTGCATGTATTATTTGGTGGTGGTATGACTGTCACTCTGAACCCTCTCTGGTAAAAACCAGTAAATAGGTTTTCATGTCCAGCATATTGGTAAACACTTGTTTTGCTTTCCTTAATCACTGTCAACACAGCTGTAAAGTTGTTGCATTCTATGGGACAGTCCTTTGTGTAGGTATGCACATTCAAACCAGTCTGCATTTTATCATCAACAATGTAGAACATATCAGTAGTTGTATCAAAAGGAATCACAAATGATAGTTTTAAACATTCAGATGTGATTGCAATTGAGTTAAGGAAGAATCTCCATTGTGCCCTCTGATACACTGGGTGATAATGACAATATGACTTCTGCAGGATAACCCCAAAACTTAAAAATGGCCTTTCAATAATGCAGATATTGGGAACTGATATATTCACTCTACGTAGAAAATCGAATGTAGTGCTCTCTGATAGTGTATTTGTTATGTTGCTTATCTTCAGCGCTGACATCGGCCAGTTATCTGAATATAAAGCTGACATAGTATAATTGGTCACATTGGTATCGTGGTCCGCTACACAAGGTTGAAGTGTATGAAATAAGGCGACTTCTATACGTGCTGCCCCTATATCTTGATGATAACCATTTATTTCTAAGTCACAATATTCCATTCTTCTACCAAAATGTGTTGGGCAAATAAAGTGCTGGCAATGTGTGTTGCCCTTCAGTATGACCTTATGTTTGCCTAAAAGATTGATATTCGACGGAACATAATCAGTTGCGCATGGTTCGTTTACTAGAGATCCTATTATCTGACCATATGAATAACCAGAGTACCACACAAGGAGTATTGTTATATTTTGATTTTCTCCATATATGATATAATCAGCTCTTCGAGAACATAAACGTATAACGGTCCCTACTCTGTAGATAAATAACCCACCATATTGACAGTTATGATCACCATCCAGCACTGTAGGTCCTGAATGCACAAAGTAGTTTATGCGAAACTTAAAAAACGCGTTGTATTTAGCAAATTGTCTATAGCACACGATTCCGCGATCTTTATTGGTGTGTGCCCTCATGTCCAATGGTAAACTGAATCTTTGTTGTCTAATGTAACATGCCATCCTAGCTTTACGTTGATATCCAGATGATATTGATATATTTATATCAAGGCGGCTGAATACTAACCATCTCAAATAGATAACACCATTGAAAGTCGATGTAATGAAGGTGTTGTCATACACTTCATTCAAACGTTTTGATAACAACCCTGGACCATCGAGGAAAGTCGCATGAATCAGCTCTTTGTTTCTTCCGGTAACAAATATTATATATTGTAAAGGATTGACTGTAACAATAAACTGATAAAAACTATCATACGTAGGATAAAATAGATGCTGAGGTAAAAAACGCTGATATGCTGATAATTTTGACACTTTGATAGGTGAATCCAACCAAGCACGTCTGGTGATGCTGTAAAATAGACTAAATTTGTAAAGCAGATCAGGTGTTAATACTATTTCCATTGAGGTATGGTAATCATTGATAATAATTATTGACGACAGACGTTTTCCACATAGGAAAACATCCCCAAACTCTGGTGTAGAAACAACCAAGGCATGTGATTTACAGCCCAGATGTGACCACTCAAAGTTAAACCATAGAATATGAAAGTGCATGATATAGCTCGTTAGCACGGCAAAATGCAATTTATCTGGATTCTGTGTTGTCATTTTGGAATTAATAATAAATATTCCACAATATCGTTCATTGTCAATATTTATCGCGGTCTCATTTGAATAAGCTTCATTGACTTTCTTTGTCTTTTTAAGGCAAACTAAAATATGTATTCTAAAACAGTTCCTCACTGACAATATAGTTTTTCTTACTGAAGATACGAGTCTATCACTGTTTTGTTTTAAACAATCATAAACATCTTTCACTACAAATCTCTTCTGTAGCACAAAACGATCATTTGAATCTGATGTCCGATACGATATAGCTTGTGTGTGTGTCAGTAACCAGAGGGAACTCAATATTACGGCTATGTACTTCATGGTGACGTACAGGAACCTGAATGGACCTCTGAACAATAAAAGAAATACACATGAAAAAATTAATGACAATGTCAAATAATGACATATGATAAAATATACCCAGTAAACACAAAATATTTGTCGCGATATTGCCATGATTGTGAAGAAAGCGACGTAAAGCAATATAATATATATTATATAGTAACGAGTGCTGACGTACGACCGACGCATGATAGACGCTCTGGTAAAAAAGAATCAATTTTCAGTGCGTGGGTCGTGCGTCGACTATGTGTGACTGAGCCTCACGGTCAGAAAAAAACTAAAAAATGCCGGCACTGAGCGCGCATATAACGCCCATCCAATGTGTTCCTAACGCATTTCCAGCGAACATATAACGTATATGGGGCGTGCTAAATGCTTTCAGATTTATTCGTGCCTCGCGCTGTGTATCCGTGTATCCTGCGCGGTGTATATCCGTTAACTTTGTCGCCCTGCTAACGCGCTACGCGGTGTAGAAACGCTGTGTATTCGCTGATTAATACACCTGATTTATTTATAACATGCTGTATATTCGTCTTAAACTTGCTGGCTCTTCTCATATTTTAACAAATTTCATGGACGCACAACGACGCACTGCTCTATTTATTGTCACCTAAGACGTTGGTTATGCGTCGTTTATGTGTGGCTGGGGTATTAAGAAAATGTTTGAGGGTCAAAACGTTATAAAAGTCAGTGTAGTCTAGTTTTCGTTCATCCTTAGAAGTGCTAAGACAAAATGTTGAGAAAGTGCGAGTGCGAGTGAACTTATTCTCCTGCGCGGTTTCGGTCCTCAGATCTGGTGCGTACCTGCCGTATTCTCGTACAAATTACGATATATCGTAGGCTTCTGATTGGTCGAGATGACCATCTCGACCAATCAGAAGTCTACGATATATCGTAACTTGTACGAGAATACGGACCGCAGCGGGGTACCGCAGTACATACGGGAGTGTATCTAGAACCAGCCAGTCTACCTGCCTTGTCTGATCATTCAAATCAAATCTCTGACGATACTGCAGGGATAGGAATATTTTTGCACGGTTTATCGCGAGGTTTATCACACTGTTGCTTCAAGGTTACCACAAGATCATCGCTGTCCATCCTGACAATAGCAACTTAGGAGCATGGAACTTACTGGTGTCACTGTCAGGATACCGCCGCCATAGGATGTCACAAATCCTGTGCGCCGCAGCTACGTACTTCCCAGTAAACACAATTTTTTTTAATAACATTTGTACAATGTTGGGCCAACGTCGAAGACGTTGGGCCGACGTTGTACAATGTTATAAAAATGTTTTGCGTTTACTGGGTTTTGATTTGTTATAAGCCCGTAAATATTACATAAGATATGTATTTTTCCTATTAGCAAATGCTTATAAATATTACAGATTCGATCTACCAGTTGCGTTATATACAATGTACGTGTACTAATTATATTTTACAGTCTGTTCTATAGTTATCATCTGATAACACAGCTCATATGGAATCTTATACCATAATTATGATACCTCTCAATGGTTTTGCTGCTCCTGCTCAACCGCGTGGTAAGTTAATATAAGATAAGTTTTATTTCAAGTCGCAGAAAATAAAACATATAACATTAGCTCTAATCAGCTAGTCAAGCGACATGTAAAATAAACAATAAAGATTACAACTAAAACAAGCAGGTCTGCAACGTATCTGATAGAAACGCTACGCATTAAATTATTATAAGCGGAGAACTATTTGAGGCCATTAAAGTCCTGTGTTTTTTTTACATATCAGCTTTCAAACGTGTTTCAAATGAAATGTTAAACTGTGTTTTTTTTTTGAAATCCAAGAGGTGTCATGATGGTAGCGATCTCCCTATCATTTTCACTTTCCGCAACACTATATCAGCCAAGAGAAAATAGACGAGTCTGAAGTATATATTGTAATTACGTAGAGTGTTGCACTATGTCTCATGTGACGCGTATTTTATTTCAGCCTTTAGATTTCACAAAAGCTCTTTATGTTATTGCCCCATTAATAACCCTTACGACGCGGGGATCAACTTTAACCCTTTAACCGCCGGTGCCGCATATATTCAGGTTTTCATTATTTATTAGCACATTAAGTACCACCTTTTAAACATGTTAAAGATTAAATGGGACATCAATCAGCAATATTTGAAAACAGTTGACCTCCATATTGTGAAATCTGAATATTTTTCACTCACTTGAAGCTGTGGATCGCGTCAGCGAGACACAACTTCAAGTGGGTGAAAATTCAGATTAAAGAATTTGACGGTTAAAGGGTTAAAGTCGATTCCCGCACTGAAAGAGTAAGTATATATATAACATGGATATTCAAATGAAATAGTGGGTGAAAATTTAAATAAAACGACTTAGCAGTAAGAGGGTTTATAACATTGGTACAATGTTGATTAAATATGTTGATGTGATGTTGAATTCACACGATGATGACGACGAGGGCGATGGTTATGACAACCTGTCACTTCACTCCCCGGGGAGCAAAAAGTTCAGTAACCAGTTTGAAAAATAGTATGGAGGCAGATATTGAAAATATAGCTTTCTTTTCGATATGGCTCACCCCGAGAGAGTAAAACCAACCACCATTCTAAAATCCTAGAATATACCCAGGTCTACTAATTTGGGCCGCCGGTCACCTTCCTAGACTGTCACGGGGGTGATCAAATATTCTATTTGTACCATCAGAGCCAAATTCAATATCAGTAACGTGATATTAGTTAACATGCCACAAAATCCAGAAACCGAAATAATTTCATTTTCCCTGGATTATTGGAATTTTTCACATGTAATTATGACCAACAGCCTCATTTAAACACACAAAAGAGAGTGCAGACCCTGTGATAATGTTGAAAATAATGAGATTCGATATAGTTCAAGGTCGAAAGAGGTCAAGATGTGGCATAACGGGATCCCTGATCAAACCCTGATCAAATTTCAGCACCCCTGAGAATTAAAACTTCTCCACTTTTCAGGGGACTTACAATTTATTCATTAAGTGTTTCATTCTATTAAAGTTTGTCTTATAATTTTTTAAAAGAAACAATAAGGATGATCATATGTTTTATTTGTATTATCAAAGTCTTATTCGATATTAGTAATATTAGTAAACTGGACATAGTTTCTGGAAAACCGTTATATTTTCACATTTTTACGAATTTGGAATATTTGATATTTAAAGATAATATTATATACCCCTAGAAACAGTAACGTGGTATACCACTGATATTGATCGACGTACTTGCGAATAAAGAATATATACAATATAAAGGAGAATCTAACTAAGCACAACAGTCAACACCGAGCTGTTGAATTCATAATTCATGATTACTTTACAGGCAACATATATATATGACACACCTTCTCATCACAAGTAGTAAACAAATGAGACTGGTCTAATTGATTTAAATGTTATTTGATGTACACTATGGAATATTGTGACATAACTGGTTGAACACGTCCGTCTGTAACCAGTAAGTGAATTAAAGGCGCTCCACGAAGGCATGGTGTATTCATTGTTTCCTTCACCCTTTCCATGCGGATCCCGGACCCCAGCCGGGATCCGAAAACATTCCTTATTTGCGGCTCTCGGACCCCAGCCGGAATTATGTATAGTTACAGGTTAGGCCTATGACTGGTAATCACAGTAGGCCTACTGACAAGGCCATATGTGTGAATTGCCACCAAACTGTGTTGGGGAAAATTCATTCAGATGTCATTTTGTAACCCATGAATATAGAATTTACCCATGCTTTACTATGGGGGTGGGAGGGGTAATATCCCCTTATTAACCTGATTACCTCTTAAACGCTGTAATCCCGTCATCATCATTTAATACTTGGGGAGGGGGTATTTGTAATGCCTAATTAGCATTCAGATGTCATTTTGTAACCTATGTATATAGAATGTACCCCCGCTTTATCAGGGGGGGGGGGTATGGTGGGGTATTACTCCCTTATTAACCTCTTAAACGCTGTAATCCCGTCACCACCCTTTAATACCTGGGGAGGGGGTATTTGTAATGCCTTATTATTTTGATTTAAAAAAAAAGATCCATGTCTAGTCGCAAATAATAATATGATCTGGGATTGTTATTCAACTAAGTAGCTCCTCAAGGTCATGCCAAGGTAACGTCAAAGTCATTTCAAGGTCAAATTGGCTGAAAGAGACAAACTTAGAATTTTAATCATTTGTGAGCCCATTTAAAATGACCCTGAGATGACCTAGTCGTGTTTTGTCAAGGTACCCTTGTAAACAGGTAAATATCCAGTCCAGACCATGTCACCCTTCATACCCAATGATATATATAGGCATGCTGGCATGTAGCTTAAATGTTACTGATTCTAAAAAAAAACTATTTCGACCTGTTTATTCGAGGTCAATTCTTAGATGTGACCGTCCAAAGATTTTGCACCCATTATCTGTGGCTGAAACCTGTTTCAGTCGCTGGGGCTAGGTATGCGAAGTCTAATCACCAACATTCAAACTTTCGTATATACTTGGCACAAAAAAAACGCAACAAATTAAAAATGCTCTTAATTTGTGTAATTTAGTCGGTCTGTCTGTCTGTCATGATCCCAATATGCGGGTCATCTGAAATTAAGCACTGGGGTGGGGGAACAAAAAGTTTTTTTGCAGATTAAGTTTAAGTTAATTTGTTTAAAATTGATGGGCTGATGGAAATGCCTCGTTTGGCAATTGTGCAGCGTGAACCTGTTTCTCCATGTAGGCTATTGCTAACTAGCCCTATTGTATTTGTTCTTTGTTCGAACAAACCCCTATGCGAACTAGCCCCGGTCTCCTCTACACACAGGGAGAAACAGGCACTGTTGCAACTCGACTGTCTCTCTCATAGGGCGGGGACCCTAGGGTAGTGATTAGCACCGCTGCCTTTCACGCTAGAGTTCGGGGTTCGGTTCCCGATCTCGGCGGTGTGAAAGAAACTAAAATGTTTCTTCCCCATCCACGTATAAAACTGAGTATTGTGGGGAGCCTCCGTGACCGAGAGGTAGCGTGCTCGGCCTCAGACAGCCATGGCTCGAATTTCGAATCCTGTGTCTGGAGGACAGTGTCATCTCATTCATCTCACAATCCTCAGGAGGTTCTCCTGGCCCAGTTTAGCTTATATGTGCACAAAGGTGGCCTGAAGCCCGATTCATTTCATTTCATTTGTCCCTCTCATAGCCACAGATTGATGTCGTAATCTGGGGGGGGGGGGGGAGGGGGTAATGCACCAAACAGTCAATAGTGGGTCGGTCCAGGGTAAATTACCAATGTAGTGTTAACGTCTAAGACGTTTACAAGACGTTGAGATCGTGACGCGCATAAATTTCATTAAGCCTGACACTTTCATCGTCTACTAATGTCGAACATCATTCCTCTAATTATGCGTCAGGAATATACTGATATCGTTTTCTTCTGGAAGTGTTTATATCGAAGGTATGATGTTAATGTTTATGACTTATTATGTCTCCCCTCTATAGAGGTGGAGATATATTGCTTTACGTCTCACCGCTCATTTGTTCGTCACATCAGTTTTGTGTCTGTGCATTCTCTCCGTCTATCATGCAGGCGGTCAAACACGAGACGTTGACGCAATGTCGGGCTATTGTTGGCCCACCGTCTACGACGCTGAAAAAACATTAGCCTATTATTGGGTTACCGTTTCGTGTTTGACGCCACGCTGAATGTGGACCAGCGTCACAGACGGCGGGCCAACATTAACCCAGCCTTGGCTTCAAGTAGTAGTTATTGTATGGCCCGAGCCCGGCCCATTTCAATAGGCCTAAAAGTCTGAAGAAACACGAGACGTTGACGCAATGTCGGGCTATTGTTGGCACACCGTCTACGACGCTGAGAAAACATTAGCCTATTATTGGGTTACCGTGTCGTCTTTGACACCACACTGAATGAGGACCAGCGTCACAGACGGCGGGCCAACATTAATCCAGCCTTGGCTTTAAATAATAGTTATTGTATGGCCCGAGCCCAGCCCGGCCCATTTCAATAGGCCTAAAATCTGAAGAACAAACAAAAGGCGGCAACCAGATATACTGGCAACTTAGAGTGCGGGTACCCCACAAGCTTTAGTGCTGAATAACGTTGGACCATTGTCAAACACGTTGGCTCAGATTTAGCCCAATATTGTTTCAACATCTAGTGTTTGCCGGGTATAATGAAGGCAGATGTCACAACATGGTTATACTTCTTGCGGGGCCACTGGCGACGACGTTGGACCCAACATTAAAACAACATAGGGTCAGCGTTTGTTCAATCAGCCACTCTCCAGAAATCACAATAGTGTAAAAAGAATCATAATGCTGAGAGTCATGTAGTTTCGCAATTGGGGATGATTAGGCAGGCCTACAACCCAAGATCTAACATATATAATGCGGAAGAATTATGTTCATTTGAACAGATAGTCTCTTAGGCCTACTTGTAGTTTCTTAGATTTTCAAAACTTTCCAAAACACTCCACAAAGCCCAGCGAACACGAGGCGTTGAACCAGTGCTGGTTTGATGTTGGGCCAGCGTGGCAGATTGTGAGCCAGCAGTGGACCAGCATTGGGTCAACGTCGGCTTTGCTGGGAGTGTTGACAAGTGTTTTTCACCAAAACGGAATAATAAATTCCGCTTAATATATAGAACTTTATATGAAGCTCTTGTCTCTACTGTCCACAGGAAATTAAAATGAAATGAATCGGGCTTTAGGCCACCTTTGTGCACATATAGGCTAAACTGGGCCAGGAGAACCTCCTGGGGATGATGAGATGAATGAGATGACACTGTACTCCAGACACAGGATTCGAAATTCGAGCCCTGGCGGTCTGAGGCCGAGCACGCTACCTCTCGGTCACGGAGGCTCCCCACAATACTGACTACTGTCCACAGGAGCCATTAAATAACAATAATTACAAAGGCCATTTACACTACATCTATTAGCTATACACCTTTATGGTTATGCTGCTGGAGGGGAGACATCTCCAGTTTTTGTTCACAAAAAACTAAACCCTTCTAGTTTCTTTAGATATATAACAGTGGATGTTTCATTCGTAATCATTATCTGATGATCTTGATTTATCATTGTACCGCTCTTATGGTACCGCCTTATGCTGCACGGACTGCTTCAAACGTAGCTTTCTTAATCCTTTCACTGCTGGCGGTAAAAACCTTTTAGTACTAGCTGCGCAATTGACAGTGACAGACAGTGGGCCTATGTGCTGGGATAATGACGTTAATAATACCCACGCAACGCCTGTACTAGTGGTAAAAGGGGTAATAGAATAGTTCCCATATATGGAAAGCCTTTACGTTACATTAGGGCCTACCAATTTACATGTAGGCCTATTTTATCAAATTATCATCAATATTGTATCTCGTATATCACTAAATTGAATTGTCGTCTGTATTACGTCTTGCAATGTTCAAAACCTAATGAAAATTATTTTTAATGTTTCGTATTTAAATTATTTTTTTATTTCATGTTAAACACAATGCATATAGAGGCCTTATCGACGTATATGAAATATGACATCTGACAATTTTTATTTATTTTACCTTTACTCATAACGTGGCCTATTTTGAATTAAACTCATTGAATATTGAATACAAAATTGTTTAATTCCCATAACGAGGCATCAGAATTGTTTAAAGGTATTATGGAAATTAAAAAAACCCACATATTTTCATTTACATTGAGGTGTGAATTGCGGCAAGATGAATAAAATTGAGGAGAAATTAAGTTAAACGAACTTCAAAGTGAAGACAATTTATTTAGTAAACACAACAATATAGCCTACTTTTAAGTTCAATGAGGATAATTTAAATGCCGTCGATTTTCATTAACT
Source organism: Flabesymbios commensalis (assembly GCA_964017125.1). Lineage (NCBI taxonomy): Eukaryota > Metazoa > Annelida > Polychaeta > Terebellida > Flabelligeridae > Flabesymbios > Flabesymbios commensalis. The sequence goes on along the minus strand of OZ024902.1, from coordinate 43,607,702 downwards.
GTTAGCGGTGCACGCCGAGCTGCAATAGCAGGCTTAGGCCTACAAGCCCATCTTCACCAAAACTAATAAGGGGAAATACTATCACGATGCATTGATAAGTCAATTGCTCAGTAGTACGCTAATTGGAGCAAAAGTGACATATTTTTCCAAAAAGATATAGTATACCGATGCAAAATAAATTCAAATGTTTAAGTAATATCCTATAACGTTGTGCAAGGAACAGGATTAAGTTTACAGAGTAAAATACATTTACAGATTAATGGTAGCTTAGCAAACACATGCAGTTTTGATGCCTACCTCAGGAATTGACACTGATGTAATGATTTATAGGCTAATTTCTCACTTGCATATGACATCATACGATTCATATTGTGGTATAATATGTTCCATTAGGTTTAGGCTATTCTATGTCACTGAGATAGTATGTGTCTGTTTAATAGTTTGTTTAGTAGCTTGGTAGATATTTAACCTTTATCCTCCTGTAAGATCATTGTGTTTTTGATTACGTTACAACGGAACTTTGCACGTTGGTGAGACGTTGTAACGACCTTGTGTTGTGTACCTGACGTTAGTCGAGACAGTCAGTGTCGCTCGTTACAACGTCTGACGTGGACAATTAAGGTGTAGTCAACTGTCAAAATTCGCGGGACAAGGGTCCCCCAGAAGGCAATAGTGCCCGCGGGTAGGCCAAGGTCCTATTCCAAAATAATGCTAAATATGCGTTTCATACCCAAAGCCTCATTAAGAGCAAGTTCTCAAACCACAGCAAGTTGATATATACTTGAGTGACATCTATGAGCTAATATTTCAAAGCCCTTGGCATTTGCCCCTACTTGGTCGCCTACTTGCAAACAAACTGACTGTATTACTGCGGGGATTTGGAAGACGTTGGGCCGACATTGTATAAATGTTATACAAATGTCTTGTGTGTGCTGGGCAGGAGGATTTTCTCTCAAACATTGTACATTTATCTAATGTTGGTTCAATGTTGGGCCAGGGTCGCAGACGTTGGCCTAACATTAAAACAGCATTGGATCAATGCCTCGTTTGAGTAGTATCTTGTAATCAGTTCAGTGGCTATATTAATGCCGTCAATCTGTACTCAATAGGCTACTGTTGGCCTATACTTGACCGTCCCAGGCATGCGCGTTTTGCAGCTGGATGATTCTTTAACGTCACACCTTAGACGTTAAGTGGTGCACTAGGCCCCAGTGCGGTTTATTCAGGACACATAGGCGGGTCATAGTGAACACTAGTAACTGACCCAATGCATGTAGGTCGATGTTGGCCCACCATTTACGTGGTTGGTCCAGCATTGAAACAACATCGGGGCAATTCTTTGCGTTTGTTAGGGTATTAGCAAAGGGCTATAAAATAAAAAATATTTATGTTTTCATAAACGTGCAGCTATAGAATGCCCCCGAACCTCCTACTTAATTCCACACTTCTATACACTCCTATAAAAATATTGAATCCGCCCCCTATCCATTTATATAATTATAGGTCTAGCCTATGTATAATATGTATAATAATAAGATACAATTTTACGTTAGGCCTGCCTTATAACAGGTATTATTGGATTTGATGAATTATATGGTATATGGACAAAACAATTTTTAAATGCATTGTTTAATTCATAAGTAGGCCTGCGAAGCTTTAAAACTATTTTTAGTAGCTGGGATCCTTTATTTTCTGACAGAAAGTCAAACCAGTCTCTCTTGTACACTTGGTGGTCCCTAAGCTAAACGAAAGACAGCTCCAACTTACAATCTGTATCTATATCTATGCTTACAATATCGGCACCAGATGTCGCTAGCATGCCGAACAGAAAACAGCACCACGAATGAAATAAGGCACCAAGCAAATAATTCTAAACATAGACGAACTGAAAATTAGCAGGGACCAAAAAAAGTTTGCACCAACAAATGAAAACTGCACAAAGAAAACGTAAATTAGACAGGAAAAAATAATTATAAAAACTAACAAATGGGATATAACATAACCAGAAAAAAAGTATGCATCAACAAATGAAAATGTGTCCAACAAAATAAATCTAGCGTGAAAAGTCCACTTTGGCGTTCCATATTATTCTGTTGAATGCTTGTTACTTTTGTTAAATAATTTAGTATCAGTAAAATGATAATTTATTTGCTGGAAAATAGCTTTTTCAAGTATTTGTATTCTAGCTGTAAGAAGTGAGATAGGTCTATAATTTGCAATGCTTGTAGCATCTGAATTTTTATAGAGGGGAAAAACTTTGGCTATTTTTATTTTTTTGGGAAATATGCCAGTCGTTAAAGATTGATTCATAGTCAGTGTCAAAGGTATTCTTTAATCAGCGTATTAAATAATTGGACATATCGTCATGTCCTAAACTATTTTTTGGAGCAAAATTATCAATTATTTTAGAAATACATGATTGATCAACAGTAATGAAACTATATCTTAAACGAGACGGGTTTCGGAGATAACTAGTATTCGGAGATAACTAGTATGCTAGTCACCTTAACGATTTAAAATGTTTGCTGCAAAATTCGGGCAAGTATTTGCAAAATATTCATTAAAATTATTACAATTTATTGCGTTTCTTTTACGATTAGTCCATTTTAGTAATATAATCAGGAGTATTTTTTTTACTTTTTATATAATAAATTGCTAGGAATAGTGGACGAAGTTTTTTATATACTTTGCTTCTCTAAGTATGACATTTTATGTACTTGAATTAGTTTTTTCTTGTTTAAAATGCTATAGAATTTATGCATTCTGTAGCTTTTTGTATTATTTAGTCTTAAAAGTTGATTGATCTTTCAATTCATGTGGCTATTCACTCCGAATATTTATGAGGTTTTTTACTGTTTCTTTTTACAGTGAATATCGTTGTTCAAAAGATATGAATTATATCTTATTGTATATTTTTCAGGAATTCTAGTGGCAACAATTGCGCCTTTAAATTTATTAGGGTCACCTTGTTATTTTAAAATTTGATGGTTAAGGTGATAAAAGCTGAGAATTCATCATATCTAGGAATTCACTTAATTTTTTAAATATTTTTAATAAATCAATATTGAAGTCGCCAGACAAAAATATCTCATCATTTCTAGATTCAAAACAAGATAAAAATGGGCGTTAGTTCATTTATGAACGTTTGATAGTTTTCATTGCGATCACGCGGATGTCAATAAATGTTACTAATTATGCTACTTTTAATAATGGCATACCTTTGAATTTCAATAAATAAACTTTCCCGGAACTGAGTCCCAAACCTGGGACTGCACATTAATGTTTTTGGGGCAGTGTCTAATCGTACGTGATTCTTTATAATGTAACTTTATGGACGGCCTCGTTTACAAAATGACGGGATTGACTGCGATCATAACACTCCCTTTTATATATATAAATAAATATTTAGATTTTTAGTCATACAAATTCACAAGTGGTTCGGACTAGCAGTCCTCCAGACAGCGTGTTCATTAAAAAATAGGCCATCAGAGATGGGAATAACGGTCACCGCCAAAGAAATAGTTCATTTATTGAAAATTGTAAATGAAACCAGACATAAAATCACACAAGGAAAAATAATAAATGTCTGAGCGGCAGTCATTTTTAATCAGATGCATGTCGTGCTCGAAATCATCTACGAACACATGGGGCAACTTTCAGAGTGATTGAATAAAAACCAGCCAAACAAGTCAATCGTGATCAATAGGAAAAAGCCTAGAGGCGCCTATTTTAAATTAGATCTATGCCATTTTCGAACATATAGGCCATGGCTGAGGGCTAGAAATGAAACGTCCATCATTTTCTTGAAAATCACTAACTAGGAACAAAACTTTTTTGTTTTGCGGCTAACCATGTAAGTGCATTCCTAGCAGTTTTCGAGGTATCGCATTCACAACAAATCAAAACTTTAAATTACAAAGGGATGCCAGGCATGTTCTTGCAAATTATTGCCCTGCGACCGAAACCTTGTCATTTTGCTGCCAGGCAGCCATTTAGATCAGCGGTTCTTCAGATATCATGTTTACAAATCCCTATGAGCAGCGGTTGCGGCTATCTAATGGAACACATATATGCCCATGAAGAAAAAAATAACACAAAAAAAAATGAAACAATTTCATTGTTGACTTTGTAATATTTGGCACATTCTTGTTCAGCAACATTGAAAAAAACTAGTCTTGAATAACATTTTAACCATTTTGTAGTTTTCCAGATATTTCGATCAATTTTCTGATTTTAGTCCTGTGAATATTTGTCTGTATATCATTATTATTAACATTATCCTTTTCAACCAGAAGGTCACATTCATGGTTGATATCATAAACAGATTTCTCGACAGTCTCAGTTAATTGTTGAATTATTGACATATCCAGCATCTCTCCTAACCAGGAGCATTTAATGTTTAGAATGACTTGTGCAACATCCAATACCTTATTCAGCCACAGAACATAATCCTCGCTGCTTGTCACCTAGATACAACAAATATATAATTGATTTTTAAGTTTAATAATAATGTGGTCTATTACAAAAACAATAATAAAACACAAAACATTTGCCCACTGTTAAACCAGCATCTATTTTTTACAAAAAACATGATGTGGATGAAAATTAACTTTGTCCTAGGTAGTTTCAACTAATACTTGGTATAATTAGCACTAAAAGAATATGCAACACATTTAGATCAGCTATGTGTTGTGATAGATTCACTAACCAAGTAGATCCTCTCACACAGTATCCTATATGGCAATAGCATGTGTTTGGAGAGCAATGTGTTAACCCTTGTCCAGCTAGGCCCGGATATATACGATTTTTAAGCATATGTTTAGCCAAATAATATGTCACCGAAAATGGATAATATAGTTTGTGGTAGATGCTCAGGTAGACAAATAACTCAATTTAGAAGATGTATATTTTTTTTAAATATAAATATTTTTAGTCATTTGAAGCTGTAAATTGTGTTAGCAATTCCAGCTTCAAATTACAATTGAATAATTCAGCAGGACAAGGGTTTTTATGATGAACAGCTTGGTCAATTTGAGCCCTACCAGTGACATTTGATCCGGAGTAAAGCCAAGGTATCAAATAACACTGGTAGGGCTAAAATTGTACAATAAGGGCATCAAATTAACACGCTACTCAACCAAGCACATGTTATTACTATCATTATTTACAATTGAATAGTATTGAAACACTGACATTCATCACATGTATAGTTTTAAGTAGTACATAGTGTTCATTATGACAAGGTATAAATGCTCATTTACATTCTACCGTTGATAATTTTCGTCTTGCTGATGTGTGTGAGTATGTGCCCTATATATTGATAGTAACTGGAAAGAGTTGTTCGGAACACGGAATCGAACACGAAAGTAGCCCTCTGTTACCGCCAGTCAGCCTTTTTAAATTTGATATAAATCAGCAAGCTTTGTCAAGAGTTAGCCGACTAAAAATGGCCGCCAGTCGGCCATTTTGGATCTGCAAAATGTGTCCTGGGTTATCCTTGTGTGATACCATACATTTTATTTTATATCCATGGTCCAGCTATTTTGCATTGTTTTTGACGTAAATGTCTTGAAATTACTCAAATTGTTCGCTCCCGAAAGTTAATGATGTAATTGACTGACATAGATGAGAATATATGCCAAATTAAAAGAAGATCTGCTGGAAACATTTTCCTGAAACGCCCAAATAGCATTGCTTTGTTAGTGGCCATAGTAAGTAGAGGGTTAAAGGTTTGGGCATCAAAATGTCACCAGAAAATCCCCCCTGTGGTATGTAATCACTATGTGAAGTATGAGGAAGCAGAAGTTGATAGATTAGCTATCATGGAAGATGATAGAAATATTTATTAAAAATTATTTAAAATGGCCATCAGTCGGCCATTATTGATTTTATTTAAAAAAGGCAGCTAAACAGCCATTTTTAAAATGTTTTGTCCCAAAAGTTAAACAGGCTGACATAGCTGAACATATTTGCCAAATTAAAAAAAAGATTTGATGCAAACCTTCTCCTGAAACGCGCTAACAAGCATTTCTTAGTTAGTGGCCGTATTAATTAAAGGGTCGATGATATGGGGATCAAAATGTCACCGAAACAATTCCCGAGTAGTATGAGAAGTATGAAGAAGCCGAATTTCATAGAGTAGCAGGTTTTTTTTAAAAGAAATAACTGCGGAGGCGGATCGTGTGGAATACAGTAAGTAGCACGCCTCGGGCTGCCAAATAAATAATCATGGTTACTAACCCAACGTAATATCGATCTTTGCAAGTCAAATGCAACAGGGAATAGTAATAAGAATAAAAGAAAGCTGTGGCAAATCTGCAGCGTAAGTGGTCGACTCGATACATCAGACAGTTCATCCTGACTATCTGTATTTATGGAATAATCTAGCGCAGAGATGTTGTGCTTGGAAGATAACCTACGTAAATACATCACAGCTTCACACACCTGAAACACACAATAAAAACATTCCACAGCACATTGAGGGATTTGATGGAAAGAGAGAACAAGATATGATTTCGTCATGTTTCGTTCTTGTTTGTTTCGTTCTTGTTTGTACAATGACAAAAGGACATACATGACCCTCATGCAGCTATGTCACATGGCCCAGGTCTCAACAAGCAGGCCAGGTATCACATATGTCAATAATTGTCTAAGTGTGTGGCCCAACTTTAACCCTTTCAAGCCTGAATTTGCCATTGTCATCTTCATCCACTACAAGCTGCGAATTGCTGTCACAATTCTTGACTTGTAGTGGATGAAGATGATCTGATGTGGTTTAAAAATTAAAGAAAATTGTCATGTGTTGATAAACCAGTTTCTTGGAAATTTTCATTCTAAAACTCTTAGTTGTGGGAGTACTAAATCTTTTTTCAAGGGTTTAAAATGATGCTTTAATGCATCGTGAGGGCTTAAAGGGTCAAGAATCACAGGGTAAAATCAATGGCTAAAAAAAACCTAGTATGGTCAAAGCATCTCAGCACTGTTCTGTCATGGTGTATGATCTTTGGCCGTACATCTTATACGACTGTGAACCACAGAGCATACAGTACAGCAAGACTGGGCACAGACACAGAAAGTAAAAAGATCTCACCAGTGACATGACATTTTTTCAAATGAATTACCGTATTGGTAGATGCTAGATGACCTTGACCAAAGAAGCATATCGTCATTGAGCATGATCTCACAAACTGAAAGCAAACATAGAGATTGTCTAATACTTTGAAAAACTTTCCAAATAGGTAGACAATCTACAACACCTTAGTAAATTTTCAATTCAAGATTAAAGCTGTAGTTTAACATGACCTAATTAAAATTCGAAAATAAATATTATTGAAAATATTAATAAAACATATTATTTTCTCATAATTCTCAAGCTTAAATTGGTAATTCTACTATGATATATATCCCAGTAAATTATTAATTGGGATATATTCCAAGTTGTCAAATGCATAGTCAACTTAAAATATTCATTATAATTCTAGCCCTCTAAACTAGGTATTCAAATGAAGTAAAAAAAGCTAACTAATACATTTATTAATGGCATCAATAGTATTTATGAAAATATGTCTGCACTTGAAGGGTTAACCCTTAAAAAGAACAGAAATATTTTTATATAAATCAAGAGAGCAGAGGGTTTTTTTTCAATTTGAAATCATCATGAATGTCTTAGTTAGCTCTGCGCTTCAATTAAATACCTATGTTATGGGTCTACAATCATTATATATATTTTATTCTTTCAGTGTGGGGACCGACTTCGTCTAGAGACGTCAGACTCTGACTTCTATAGACGGTCCCCACGCTGAAAGGGTTAAGGGTCAGAGAACCACTCACATGTGCCTCTTCTCGTAAAGCTATGACATGTGACATCCAGTAGTAGTCTGAGTGTGGTAACACGAGAAACCACAGCTGCCTATTTGATGTCACCCCGTCAGCCAGTACGGTGGACAACATCTGACCCACCTCACTCACATGCTGATTACATTGTGTGACGCTCAGACCTGAAAAAAATATAATATTTATCAATCATCAGAAATGATCAGGAAAGCATAATGGATTGGTGTAATACTATGTTGTAATCTTCGGTAAAAAAATAAAATTAAGCCAAACGATCAGTTTTTTACTTGAAGTTGTGGGGAACACCAGCAAGACACAACTTCAGGTGAGTAAAATTAACTCATATTGAATTAAAACATATGACAATTTAGCTAAATTAATGGACGACAATCAAAAAGGTCAAAATTGGCTATAGATGTGATTTGCAGTTGAAGGGTTTAGAAGACTTCTGAGAACACACTGTTAACCCTTGTCCTGCTAAGGTAATTTATTTAAATTTTCAACCACTTGAAGTTGTGTCTGGCTACCGCGATCCACACCATCAAGCATTATAAAATTACTCATAATTGTTTAGTTTGAGACCAAACATTTGCAAATTTTTATGTTTGAACAGTCATTTAAACAGTTGTTTAATCGGCTAATAAAACAGATTAAAAACGACCATTGTCGTGATTATCAGGCAATGGGTTAAGGGGGTTAAATAAGGAGTAATCCTTACGTACACCTGGGAATTAACCCTTTGACCGCAAAATTATTCAATTTGAATTTTCACCCACTTGAAGTTGTGTCTCGCTGACGCGATCCACAACTTCAAGTGAGTGAAAATTATTCAGATTTGACAAAATGGAGGTCAACTCTTTTCAAATCTTGCTGGTTGATGTCACATTTATCTTTAACATATTTTAAATGTGGTACCTAATGTGCTATTAAAAAATAAAAACCCGAATATATGCGGCACTGGCGGTTAAAGGGTTAAGAGGAAGTGAGTGGCACTTTGTAGAGTAACACTTATCACTTATCAGGACCTTTACTTGTATAAATCTATCAGATACAGTAACAGCATGTGACTTCACCTGTCAGGGGTATGTTCAGCAAGTGGTACAGTGGCTTTACTTCTGCTGGCCAACGTAATGTGGAATATTCCACCTGCAATGATTTCAAAAGTGTCATCTTGAAATCAAATGGTTGAATATAGTACGACACACTTGGAAAGATGGTTGTTACTTCTCTTCAATATCAATCAGACATCATGAGAACAATAAGCCATAGGACCAAATATTTTATTCTATCTGATTGTAACCATCAGCATGATCAAGAATTGAACATAAACACAAAGCTTGACTTTCCAGAAACTTTTTTTTTCAAGAAGACTACATGTTGTCAAATTTTGATGCCAATTTTTGTCTTAAATAAAAAATATATTTTTACCACTTTATTTTATGTTATCTCTGATTTGACTGTGTTAAAAAAATAGTGCAGTGTGAGGAGTTGCACTGTAACAGATTATATTACATCATATTCCATATTCCAAATATATAAAACATATTTAAAAATAATTTTAAATATTCAAGAAAGATAAAAATTATTCACTGACTTGAAAAACTTGCATTTCTCCAGAAAGTATGAATATGAGTTGAAGTAGATGGTTGTGACCATGACATCTATGCAATAGTGCAAATAAAATAGTGTAGACACTATTGTATAACAATGTGTGTTCAGCACATGCTTGGGCCTACAAATAATAAAAGATGATTCATGCATTTAAATTGATTCATAACAAGACACCCAACACAATAACCAAAATAAAATGGCAACTACCGGTAAAAAACTCTATTCAGAATTTCAGAAAAACTGCTACCATGAAATGCATAGATGACCAATCACATTTACAATTTATGAAACGGGTACATACAAACAAAATTCCCAAACATACCATAAATGTGAAAACACTGCTGCACAAAAAGCCATCAGGTGTAACAGTGATATTTTATGGGGTGAAAGTATGTTTCGAGGTCTGTTTTACATGTATGTTATAAACATTTAAAGCTGGAATTGCTAACGCAATTCCAGCTCCAAATGACAAAAATTATTTCTAAAAAATTGAAAGATTTGATCATACTAAGCATATTCACAAACTATTTGGTGAATTTCATCGACGTTTGATCTTGTATAAAACTGGCTTTAAACGTATATATGGCTCTAGCAGCACAAGGGTTAATATAGCCAAGTATAATATTATGAAATGAAAATTCTCAATATCCTTATTGTGTTGGATTACACAATTTTCATAAATTTAATTTTAAAAACTTTGTGCATAAATGCAACATGAGAGCTAAGAAGGTTACCCTTTTATCCACTAAGTTATCTTATTGAATATTTTGCGCACTTGAAGTTGTGTCTCGCTACTATGACACACAAGTCTTGCTACTGCCACACACAAGTTTAAGTGGGTAAAAACCACTCATATTTGTTTAATTTGAGACCAATAAATATAATGATAATGATCATACCAGGCGAGTCTTTTGTAGAGCCAGTCTGAGGTCAGCTAATACAAGATAAGGCATTGTACAGGTATAATGTACCAAAGCCATCACTGTCTGCTCGAGTGCCGGCCCGTAGTTTAACCATACAGATACCTGAGCCTCAAATGGCAGAAATATATCTTTCAAATAGAAGAAACAAACAAGTAAATATCTGAATACTGCACAGCATTTTACAAGATATTTTTCAAAAATTACTCGCAATAATATTAGAGACTACTATTTGGGGGCATAATTTTAATATAGTCTATTGTATTCTTAATACCAGCAAAATGATAGGTGGTAAATAGCATATTCTGTACTAATATTATCATGAGAGAAACCACCAATTCATGAGAGAAACTAGATGTTATATTTGTATGGCAAATATGAATGTCTCCACTTTCCAAGGCGGTCATCTTGGATATACATGCATAAATTAGCCAATTTTCTAACTCAACCAGGCTTATCCATCTGTGTTCAGAAAAAAATTGTGTAGATAGGATAAATATTGGTGACTATATTCTTTGTTGAAAAAATATTAATAATAACAACAATAGATAGCACTAAAACAACATAGTGGGTGGAGACGTATTTATCAATTCATGAGAGAGTTAAGTTAGTAAAATACTTTGGGGAAAGGATCAATATTTTTTATGAACAGACCTGAACATTTCCTTTTTTTCTGTAAACTGAGTATGTGCTTGTAAATCATGATACCACCAGGAGAGTTTGACCATTTTGAAAGTTCTTTCAACAAAACTGACAAAAGCTCACCAAACTTTAGCTGGCCTTCATAAGCGTACAGACAGGCTAAACAGGCAAACACTAAACGTTCCGGTGCATCAGATGTATTATTCCCATTTCTAAATCTTAGAGAACCGATAGTATCTTCCTCCTGTACAAAATAAATAGCATTTCATTTTGTAAAGTCTTTTTGGTGGTGGTCAGAAAAATGGGAATAGGTACATGAAATCGCTTCAATAAAACAAGAGGCCAGCCGGCCACCCTAATCCCCCGCCCCGCCCGCGTGATAGAAATTTTACAGGGTGCATACTTCCCTGAAGTCTCACATTCTGTTCTTAGTCAGGCAGATTGGTGTAACAATTGTGGGTTTATACATAGAAGCATGAAATTTTCAGCATGTTTGGACAATGTGCCCAGGCAAATTTATAGCTATGGGGCCAATCGAAATAATGTCTATGTGAGCCTTGGCAGCCATTTTACAAAATGGCTGCCAAAAGAACACTGCGGTCGCATAGTATTTTCTATAATGAGACAAAATCAATTATTATTGAATGATTCAACCTATCCAAATAGTAGAAAATGTGTCTGGAATAATTTATAGCTATGGGGCCACTCAAAATAATGTCCATGGGAGCCTTGGCATCCATTTTTCAAAATGGCTGCCAAAAAGAACACCGCAGTCGTATAGTATTTTGCATAATGAGACACAATCAATTATTATTAATTGAGTAAACCCATCCAAATAGTAGACAATATGCCTAGGGCAATTTATAACTATGGGGCCACTCGAAATAATGTCTATATGAGCCTTGGCAGCCATTTTTCAAAATGGCTACCATGTTTGAATGATTCAACTCATCCACTTAACAACCTTTGATGATATAACATACACTTAAGGAAGCTGAACCTCAAGTGAGGGTGATTGGTATCTATACTGTACTTAAATGTGTTGCAAAGTCACTGGTCTTCAGGCTTTACGCATCACAGTCTTGTTCACAGCACTGGAACAAGGCAGTACACTTCAGTGCTGCTTTATTGCACTTGCATTGTCCCCTGCAGCTTTGTTTGCAGCCACAAGAAATTAGTTCCCTCGAGGATGTGCTTGATTCTGGCTAAGTGGTCCACAGCTGTTTCCAGTTGGGTGGTTCAGCCCAGGCCCAGTTATTAGGGGGTGACAGCTTTTGAGCAACTGCAGTTGCCTGGTCCAAGCAGTGCCCCCTGGTAGACTGTTCTCTTGATGTGCTTCACCAAGGCACCTTTTGTTGGTGGGTTGGCAGGCATCCATGATGATAGCTCTTCCCTTCTTGGTGAACAGCTCCTTTCGAGCTTCATCTATTTTGTTAGGGTCCCTCGTTCGGTCAATACAGCAATGGTGAAACGCCCCAGCACGGCAACATCGCTATCAGTTATTTCTGCTTGGCCTGAGGACAGAGCCAGGAAAGTTGGTATAGCATATTCAAATACTTCCAGGTTTCCCATGCTGACTTCTTCCCCTTTGCACCAAAGGATGATACCATACGTATCACACCCCGTATATATGCATGGAATATAGGAATATAAGCCTTGTCAGGGCCTTGTCAGGGCCGAGGGATGTAGCAATCTCGTGTGCGAAATGTACCTAAAGTGTCGACCTGTCCTAAAAGACACCTAGAGCTCCCACATTGAAAGCATCTTCCAAGTGCAGAATCATTCGGCTGTCGGCCTCTGCATGGTTGCACAGGGCGAGGGAGCAAAAGTCTCCGGGGAGACTGCACAGAGCATCCCCACAACTTGTGGTAAATACTTGCTTCTCTGTTCCCTTGTGGGTAAACTACTCGATCGTTCCGATCCGCCAAAACTGTTGCCGAAACTGATGCCAGTTTTCTCGGAGATTGGTGGAGCCTTCTACCCTTCTACAGACACCCTTCCCGCACTTCTCTCTGGTTTAAGACTTATGTACTGGTCCCAGACCACATCAACCATACTGGCATGTTGCAGTTGGGCCTGGACGTGGGGTAGGAATATCTTTATTGCATAATCATCAAAAGTCTTGGTGCCATGTGGTTTGAGAAAGTTGACAACCAGAGCTCCAGCGAGGATTATGACATCAGCTCCTGGGGCTTCACCTCTGGCTGCATCAAAAGTTGCTCTCTAGGCAGCCCGAGAGGTCACGCCTGATTTCATGTTGGAAAAAGTCATTTAGGCTGTCATCTCTTTATTGACAGGCGATGTATAGCCGCGAAAATGGGGAGCAGTCACTCTTCAAAGATGAAACTTAAAGGCTTGTTTTGGATTTTTCTCTTTCAGAAGGTCGACTGACAACTTGTTTTTCTTTATGGATTCAGCGATGGGAGTTGTTTGCTCCACCAATTGATCAGTCATGAACTTCTGATACTGTTGTTCTCAGCCTGACGTAAAGAAGATGCCACAGTTGGGTCAACGATGTCCCTGGTGTTGGGTTGGGTTGCCCATATCTTCTATGACATCAACTAGTTCCTTGTCCTGCTTTCCAAAAGTCAGCTGGAAACTTTTGGTCTGCTCATCGTGACTGGTATCCAGAAGCCTGTGGTTTTTTCTCTCCAGGGATGCCTTGAACTCACTAGTCATCATCACCAGTTCAGGACCAGCGACCACCCAGCGTCTGAGGGCCTTGGGGGATTGAGTAAGTCCAACAGCACCACCGTCACTATTTATGTCAGCACTGTTTTGCTCATGGGCCTGGTCCAGAGCCATGGATAAAAACACCCTGTTGGTTTTTGCGAGCAGTAAAGTTGCCATTCATGAACTCCATAGCAGTTTCTGGGTGGATTATGATTAGACTGAACATGTCTCAAATTTAGACTGGTACCCATCTTGCGTGTTGGTGTGGTCCAAACTAAAGAATCATGGGGTTACCTTGGTCAGACAGTCCGCATACAGAGCAAAGTTTGCCTCGTTTAGATAAGGACGAGACGCCCAACATGTTTGAGTTGGAGAGCAGTGTGCCAGAAATTGAACTGTGGAATCACCTGATTTTTTCAGGCAAACCAGTCATCAAACGTTTCTGTTTGGCATTCTGGCTCCAGGGACTCCAGGTAGTGGGCATACAAAATTTTGAATAGGATGTACATGCTGCTTGCTGTAACTTGGTGAGCATGCCTAGTTCTTGCTATATGAGAGGCCTTCAAAAAGGAGTCTGCTGTGCCTGCCGAGAAGGGCTGTTGTGCTGCAGAAGCTGAGCTTTATGTGTACCACTGTTTGACTGTGATAGGGACTGGATGTTGGGACCATCAAGAATCATGGCTAAGATTGTTAGAATTGTAGCTTGCAGTTAGAACATGTCTTTCTGCACAATTTGAGCTGCTCGTGCGAGACAGATGGCTTCGTCATCAAAATCGTCCTTGCAGAGCTTACGTAGGGCAGCTCCCATGTCTATGTCAAATGTAAGGAGTAGGCTACACCCCGCCCTTCTCTCTAAGCTTTCAGGTATGGCAAGTGGGCAAGGATGCAATTTTAAGGGTCAGTGCTGTGTGGACGAGTGTCTTGCGCAATGACACATGTCTGTCACAGAATGTTTTTTTTGAACTCGGTGAAGCGTATGAGGTGTGTTGAAATAGTTGAGTAGCCTACCCTTGACCAACATTGACATCAATCCGCTTGCTTTCAGTAGGGAACTGCATTGATTCGGGAGTTACTGTCTGCTATTTTGCTGAGTCAGCATAATTTTGAATGTCTCCATGGGCACAAACACCCACATATACTGTTTGTAAAGTGCTGTGGTAGTTGAAGGTTTAATAATAAGGCAATGCAAGGCCAATAACTGTCTTACATTGCCTCAGTAGTTGAAGTTGTCCGTGTCATAAGTGCGTATTGGACGCCATTTTGAAAAATGGCTGCCAACACTTACAAGGGTCTTACTTCCGGTGGCCCCATAGCTGAAAAGTTTGCCAGGACCATAGTCCAGACATGTGCCAAATTTCATGCTTCTATGTATAAACCCACAATTGTTTGCTATATTTCACATATCTGCCTGACTATCTACAATAATGATCCACCTATCTAGATTACTGTGTATATTACAGATATTGAAGTCAATGCTGGTCGCAAGTCAGCATTTTTTTAGTTTGAGCAAGTTGCCATTAAGAGGGTATATATATATATATATCCCTCACTGAAACCATACATTTTGTTTTATAGTATTTATTGGACTGGTACATATCCTATGGGATTTTTGTTCCAATGGTTGATGCTGTGAATAGATTTAATGCCTTATCAACGTTGAATTTCGTTGGTAGATTTTAATTTTATGTGTTTTTCTCTAGCAAAAAAAATATTTTTTACCCTAAAAAGTGACCCATTTTTCGCGCGTCTGCTCTAAAACTATATTGATGGGGTTTCGAAAGGGGCGTAAACGCCGTAAACGGTGATTGTACACAGTTGAGACGATGACTCACTTTGCTTCTCCTGTGCACGTTTCAAAAACTTTGATAATAATTATTATTTGTCTGCCATTTGTCTTGAATTTATGCAAATTTGGACAGAATGAATATTATTTTTGGATCAGAAAAATTAAAGAAGTGTACAAATACCTTTTATCATCATCATTTTCCACATTATGCCAATTTTGAAGGTTAGAGCATCTAACTATCTGGCACAGTTTGTCCAGTATCAGGCATATTAAAGTTAATTATGGCCAATAGTAGGCCATTTTGAATTTGATCAAGTTGAAAATTTTCAGAGCATATCCCTACCTGAAACCGCACATTTTGTTTTGTAGTAATGGTCTAGCTATATGGCACGGCTAGTCAGATATCAGGCATATTAAGGTTAATTACGGCCGATAGTCGGCCATTTTTAATTTGATCAAGTTGAAAATTTTCAGAGCATATCCCAACCTGAAACCGCACATTTTGTTTTGTAGTAATGGTCTAGCTATATGGCACGGTTTGTCAGATATCAGGCATATTAAAGTTAATTACGGTCGATAGTCGGCCATTTTTAATTTGATCAAGTTGAAAATTTTCAGAGCATATCCCTACCTGAAACCGCACATTTTGTTTTGTAGTAATGGTCTAGCTATATGGCATGGTTTGTCAGATATCAGGCATATTAAAGTTAGTTATGGCGGATGGTCTGCCAATTAAGCAGGTAAAATTTCAAAAAAACCCAAAAGGCACATCTACACCCTCTAAGGGATGTGTGTGTCAAAAATTAAAGAAATCCATGCACGGGTTACCGAGTTCTGCTCCGGAAACGAAATGCGGACATCCGGACGCGGGACGGACGGACGGACGGACGGACGGCTGGCCGGACGGACATCCGAGGCGACGCCAATACCCCCCGCCCGACAAAGTAAAAACTATTTACAAAGCATTAATTGTTATCATGCTCATAGTATATAGACTAACAGAAATTAGGCCTTCAAATCTGAAAAGTGGTAGTGAGTGATAAAGCTCACCTAAAGTGGTGAGGTGAATGATCACTTACCACAAGTAAACGCAATGCGAAACTGGTTGATGAATTAAAAAACAAATGTATATTTGCAGGAAAAAACACCTTGACAACAATGAGGTGCGCTGTATATTAATCATCCGACTTTATAAGTGTGTGAGTCATGGTTCACGTCACAAGTGATCGTGCATGCTAAATCTGAAGGCCTGAGAAATAGATAAGAATTATACAATTTTGTTGCTATAAATCTAGCACCATGAAACTGTGTGACTATTATCTGCGATAATAACTGCATGTATACAATATCATGCAAGCTAAACTTTTCTAACATAAGCAAAAGTATTCAAGGTAAATATCCTTGCAAACAATCGAAAACAGGTCATTTAAAATAAATACCACAATCAAATTGTTATTTTTAAGAATTAATTTTTTGCTGAGGACCTGTGACTAGTTTCACAATGATCACAATGACTCAAAATAGATATTAACGAAAAAAGGTAATTGCAATGCACCATAAAATACCTTTTGTAAAAGTAAATTAGCCATTTCACAATTACTTGCTTTGGTGATGTCTTGCAGGTGTCTCAGTTGTCTTGGTGCTTGAAGACTTATGATACGCTTAAGTTGTTTCTGGTAATAAAGAGAACATGCCTAATAGCCAGTGAAAAAAGTCAACATTAAAATTCACATTTGTCACAATCAGTGTTTTCTTACGCTTTAACCCTTTCAGCGCACTGGAAGAATTAAAATATTTCTAATGGCCATAGACCCATAACATAGGTATCCAAATGAAGCAGAAAGCGCAAACTAAGACATTTATGACGATTTCAAATTGAAAAAAACCCTTTGGTCACCATTGCTTATGCTAAAATATTTCAGCGTGGGAAGGGATAAACCCTTCATTGAGTGACCACCAGGGATTGCAAAATCTCTGGACTGGATAGTAGCCCACTACCAACATTTAAAATTGTAGCCCTCCACTTGGGCCAGTGGATATGGCTGTAGACCCCTCATATTACCAGGTATTACTGGGCTTCTGGGCCCAAAATTTGACTAGGCCTGCCCACAATCGACAAACAATACCAATCCAGTCCTGACAATCCTCGGCATCTGAGGCTATTAACCCTTTAACCGCCAAATTATTCAATTTGAATTTTCACCCACTTGAAGTTGTGTCTCGCTGACGCGATCTACAACTTCCAAGTGAGTAAAAATTATTCAGATTTGACAAAATAGACATCAACTTTTTTCAAATCTTGCTGGTTGATGTCACATTTTATCTTCAACATATTTAAAATGTGGTACTTAATGTGCTAATAAAAAATGAAAAAATAGAATATATAAGGCACCAGTGGTTAACGGGTTAAATTCAAAATCATTAATGATGAATATTAATATGCCTATACAGGGTATCACAAAAGTCATAAAATCTATGAAATATTGACTAAAGTGGACAACCAAAAAAATTTTTAACCATGGTTCTGCTGGTTTCATTTACATATAAATTTCAAACCAAATCAAAAGCCACTGAAATTTATCAATTATTTTGATGCTTAGTTAAACCTTACAGTACTGAAATATTTTATATAAAAACCAAGAGACCAAAGGGTTATTTCAATTTGACATTATTATAGATGTCTTAGTTAGTTCTTTCCGCTTCATTTAAATACCGTACTTATGTTGATGAGTGATCACATATAATTATAAAATGTAGTAAAATTAAAGAGTTCTATATAAGAAATAAAAAATAATCTGGTAAGATAAGAATTACAATTCAGCAGGATAGGGGTAACTATAAAGTTTGGTAAAGAAATAGGGATTTACCAGAGCCCACTGCTCTGCATGTACTTCGAGAGGACTTTGTTTTGAAGCAGAGAAGATATAATATGAAAGGCACTTCACAAGTGCTGTAGAACATCCAGCATTTGCTAATATAAATGGTAGAGAGGCTAGTCGTCCAAGCATCTGTCCAGCTTGAGGCATTTCATCCACCAAATCACTGACACTGTTCTGCAATATTGTAAAATTAACGTTCTTTACTATGTACATTATAGGTCAGATTGAAATATCTGCAGATCTATATCTTTCAGATGAACAATTGCTTTGTTAAATTGATGTAAACATTCAATTGTAATGTCAGCTTAAGTTGTATGTTTCTATTTTTATATTCATTTAAAGCTGGAATTGCAAACACAATTGAATTGCCAGTTTCAAATAAAAATATTACTAATATAAAAAATAAACTGCGAAAATAAATTATTTCAATAACTGAGCATCTATCACAAACTATTTTATGGATTTCATTAGCATTTTATTTGTTCTGAAATGGTGTAGTATATATACAGTCCTAGCAGGACAAGCGCTAAATTTGGTGGACAAGCAAATAAACTGAGTATAGAAGCATAGTGCAAACACTTAGCCAGAGACCCGTCATGTTGTCTTTCGGACGACCTATTTTCAGCTTGTACGTAGAAAAATATCGCCAGATGCCACCAAGTTGCATTGTGGGAGAACCCCCTTTTATCATTTCCTGGCTAAGTCCTTGGCATAGTGCACATTCATACTACACCTTTGAGTTACAATACTCATAGAGATCTTGTAGGAAGATTATCAAGCGTTCCAACTCTTTATTTTCCACTGCATGGCACCTATGTTGTGACTGCATCCACAGCTGTGCCTTTTCCAACCAGTTACATAACTCATCTTTCAAGCATGAGATGCTTAGTGACTCTGCCATTATGCATCCTAGAACAAATTAAAAAAAAGTTATTTCTTTATAATCCTTCAAGCAAGTAATGCAAGAGTAGTTGATAGTGTTTTTGCATGCACTTTTATGGCCACACATAAACTCTTCACAAAACAACAATTTCGGTTAATTTATGCTTTTTTTTAATACTTGGTGACAGGTCATCAATTTAAAGTGTCAAGTTTGTGTTAAGGATGGATAATTTTTGTTGTAGCAAGTAATAAAAAGTGCTACAGATGGGGTTTTTTCCCATGACAAAGTCAAAACGGGTAAATGCAAAAATTAATGAATATCGTAGGGCTTTTCACGCGTGATAATTAAAAATATATTTCTCCTTTTCCTAATATATGACACACAATTAAAATCAGTGAAAAAAAATATATTCAATCCATTTCTATGGTTTTTTTAATGCTGAAAATGGAAAATTTCCATTTTTTTAATGACCATCTGTGTGTGACTATAATCTCATTAAAAATTGTCTTTTTTTGACGTTTAAAAATAAAATAGCCATAACTTCATTAACTATGAGGTCTATTCATCCGATCATAAAAAGAAAAACAGTTTATCAAACTGTTACAAAACAATAAAATTGATAAACACTTTTAAAACAATTAAAAATTTTGGCTTGGCAAGCCTAACACATCATCACAAGTAACAATAACAGTGACACTAACACTACAATGTTCAGTGGAATGTGGTCAAATATTTCTTAAAACATGTCGACAGTTACGAAAGAAAGGGTCAGCATAATATTATAGGGCAATTTTGTTGTGATGTAAAATTGTTGTGATGTAATTCTAGGGAGACTAATCTATCTAGCATTGACATTCATAACACAATATGGACAGTGACACTGTCTGATACAGGGTTGGTGTCAATTATAATTGCAATTGGTTATATTTGAGCCAATTTCAGTGTTATTGAGTAGGGACAATGATTTTCCGTTTAAAAAAAAAAGATTTTCCGTTTTGGTGAATTCCGTTTCAGCGCGATTTTCACAGATTGTTGACTAAAGTGAAATCACTGACTACAGTGACTGAGTGTGCTACAAGTAACTCAGATCTGTAATTGAATAACAACACAATTGTTGATCGCCAATCATCAACAGAACGAAACACAACAAACCTTAATTTTTCATATTGTAACTACATAAATTAGTATTTTAACAAAGCCAAGCAATAATAAACTAGGGCCAAAGGCCTCATGTGTTTGGGGCAAAAGGAGGATTCTGAAATACTACAAATTATTTAATTAGAAGTGTGTATCATTCTGATTGATCAGAATGGCATACTCGCTCGTGACGGCATGTCATTATATGCGTCTCAAATCTGTGATTTTGATAAAATTGTGATGTTTTACTGATGATCGTAACACACGCCTTGCAACGGCGACAACAGAAACTGAACCAGGAATATGTTGTGTGCTTATTTTATCTATATTAAGACTGATATCAATGAATAATTAAATGCTGATCATCCTCTTGTCACAGCTTCACCTTGACTGAGGTTGTAAATTTGCCAATTTTATGTTAGTCATGCCGGACAGGCAACAACTTAAATTTGGCTATTTAGCCACCATAGGCTATGTAGGCCTATTGCATCTGATGTGAATGTCCAAACCAGCACAGGTCGACGACTGTTACACAGTATGTGTTTTAGGCCTAAGTTTATTGCCTAGGTAGAGGCTAAGTAGGCCTACATCACATCAAAATTAGATTTGTCCACTATGCATATCATCTTTTAAATTAAAGCTGCATAACTGTTTTGTTTATTTCCATTGAAATAACCTAAAACGTACAAAACAATCATTGCTATTGTTTTAAAGACCTTATAAATGCACTAAAACTGGGTAAATATAGCGGAATTAGTTCACCATGCGGTACACCATCAAGTATTATTAAGTAGTGATTCGGTGTGTGTACAATATTCATGTAATAGCGGTAAGGTTATGGACCGACATAATGTTACATTGGCCAGCACGAAACCACCCCCTTAATAGCAAATACATACGTTGAACTGAATCGGCATAATGTTGGGCCAATACCGCAGACGATGGGCGGCATTATTCTGCCATTGGATCAATGCCTCGTGTTAGCTGAGATACTGGGTTAGATGTCGGATACTGAGTCAAATCGGTTACAGTAAAGTCTGATGTTTTTAAAATTATTTTATTTTACCGCATAGCGAGATGTATATCACTGCATGTGATGATTTGCGATAAAATAAAATAAAGTCTGCTATTGTCTAGTAGCATTTTGACTATATTTTGAAATGTCCATGAGATACCTAATAAAAAAACGCAAATGTTTTTCAAGAAAATCACGAAAATCCAAAGAGCGAAAACGATGATTTACATCACTGAATTTGATGGTTATTCCGAGTACAATTTCTCACGGTCTGGGGAGAACGTCTTAAAGGCGGGCCAAAGGCTCTGATGCTGGCCCACACTTAAAAGCACCATACTGAAAAAGAGTTCCATTTTTTCAAGTGAGTGACATTCTCTATACCGGTACCGATATTAAACATGACATTACATGCAGATATCATCCATATCACACAAAGTAATAACTTCTAGATATGTCTAACTGATATGAGAAAATACACGTTGTACTGTGAAATGTATCTATAATCACTTAAAAAATAACAATAATTTTAAAAGTCTTCCTGTCTTTTTTCTATGATGACCGTTATCTACCACTTGGTACTTTTAAAATCCTGATTATATAGACAGATTATATAGACAGTATGTCTCCGCTGTGAGCAGGTTCGTTTTGGTGGGGCAACAATATTGAAAAACAACAAACTTAAATCCTTAATAACTCAGTAACCGGAGCAGTAAAATAAAAAAATAAAACACCATTCTCCATGGATTAATCGTTTGAATGAAATAAACAAAACAGTTATGCAGCTTTAATGGCTAGACTACAATGAGCGGAAAATTATAACCCACAGTGATCAATTAGCATGGCAAGGGGTGGCATGTCTTGAACATCAATTTTGCAGATATGGGATACTTTACTATGAAATTATATTATCATTCATACATATCACTATTTTACCCATAAAAATAATTATATGATATTTAGCATTAAACTTGAATTTTAAGTCTCAGTTGCAACTTCCATGGTGACACTGTCAGGTCTTGTATTGACAGAAAAATAACCATCAATTAATGGCAGGACCCGTAGTCGTAGTCTCTATCAATCAGCATCAAGAATTAAAAATTTATGCAAATGTGGCCCTAAGTCAAGGCATTGTGAAATAAACACGCTTACAAGTCTTTTTGGTTCCCATAACCTGGTGACCTCGAAATTAGGTCAAGGTCACTAAAGGTCGACTTGACCAGTGGCGGGTCCAGTATAGGGCGTACCCGGCGTACGGCCCCCCTTCTTGGTGAAAATATTGCATTTTCATGCATTTTTTTTAATAAAGTGAGGCTAACACCCCTTTTTTCAGCCAAAATGTGGCTTACGCCCCCTCCTCTTACACATTCTGGATCTGCCACTGTTGACCTTCAGATTAGTGTCATGCACATGAGGTAAAACATGAGGGCTTTTAGCATGTTAATAGGTGAAAAACCAACATGACATATCTTTGAGGCCCACACTTTTCAAGCAAATAACGTGTCATCTTTGCATAACATTATTTGCATGCACGAGCGTGTTAATTTCAGTTAGGACTTCAATGCTCGCAGTTTATTTAAAGAAAACATTGTTCCTTGCAGTTGACAAGAGTTTGCAAGCAAGTGATACAATTCTAGTTCCCATTAGATAGAAAGTCTATGCTAAATGTATATTTCATCAATTACGATTGCAACCATATATGCTAACTTGAAATAATTATATAACAGATAAAAAAACGAATAGGACTTAGCCTACATGTTAACTTGACTTAGCATGTTCTTGCTTGGATACCTTCAATTGTGGTCCATTGTGACTGGGTTGAAACTTTTAAAATCCCGATTAGAGGCCATAAGCCTATTCTGCGTATTAGCACCCCTTATTATGTATACAAGATGTAGGCAAGCTAAGTATTACCATGATTACCACCCTGACTTAATATACATGATGTAGACAACCCTATTGATGTGAAGATGTATACCTGGCAACTTCCCCTGAGACAATCATTGTGTTTTAAGTTTAACGGCACATGACGTTTTCTTGTAATATCATTCATCACTGATCAGTGCTGATGCCTGATGCCCCTTGTCAATCCTACATCAATCCCTGTGTTATGTTAACGCTGGTCCAGCATCTACAACGCTGGCCCAGCATTAATGTGTTGTGTTTTCTCAGTAGGCGATAGCACGTATATCAGTTGTGATCCCAGAAAACAACACACGTTGACCCAATGCTGGATTAATGTTGGGCCAGCATCTCAGACGTTGGGCCAGCATTAATCCAACGGGTCAACGTGTCGAGTTTGCTGGGATGCTTGTATGCCCAGCAGTCTGGCAAATGAGAGTATCAGCATGTTGTGCACACATTACCTGATTACAGGCCCACTGCAACTGCCTTGTAAAGACAAAAGGCAGCATCTGCTTACTTTACAAGTGAGCAGGTACAGCCTTTTGGCTTTGCAAAGCGTGCTATGATTAGGCACATATATAGGTCCTATACCCGCCGTTGGACCACGTGGGAGTGTTTAATATACAAACACAGGAGACGGAGAAGACCAAATTATGTGCAGCGGGATTTTCCACAGTTGACGAGACTACTCCCAGTCTCAAAGCCTTGTAGGCCAAAAAACTTGGGGTCAACGCATAGTGGTTGTCTGTACTGGGATATATTACCTCTTGTTCTTTTATCCTCCAGTGACCCAGCAAACAAGAGACATTCCTTGATGTTTGTTTAATGTTGACCCATCGTCTGCGATGCTAGCACATCATTGAACCAACTTTTGGGTGAACGTCTGCTGGGGATGAGTTAATACAGACAAGCTGACCTCATTTTCCACCCCTATGATAAATATTCATAATCTGTCTGTCAGTGTAACGCCAAATATGGCCATAAAGCACAACGTGATCACTATGTGTGTAGAAAAGACAACAGGGACCGTCTACCAAAAATCTCTTAAGGAGATGTGAAACCACGTGAAGAAGCTATATATAGCGTCTGGGTTATTATATATGCTCCACGAATCAAAGGGGAGGGGGTCGATTTATCAATGAAATGTGCCTGTCTATCGGTTTTATGAATGGAGTGACGTCACTTTTTGTCCCAAATATTTCTCCAGAACACGATAATAACGTGGCCACAAAAAATGACTAGTATAAATAAACCCATCCAGCCCCTCATCAACGCACACTCGACGGTATTGATTATACTTTCATTCCCCAGTCACCTTAGCCAACGTTGGCCCAACATTAAGTCATACCACGCATGCTGTGATTCAGGAGTCCTCAGCCGAGTTCGGTAATCTCCGGCTCATTTACATAATGTGTGTGCATGCATCGAGTACCAGAACCGATCACGTACAAGCGGGAAAAATTGTCTAAAATAAAAATGCCTAAAAATAGTCAAGCTGTATGACGTCATTGCAATGGAAAAATTCCACGATCACATGTAGACACGGCATATGCCGCAATCAGCACTGTCAAATTCTCGGAATTTGTCGCGATCAACAGGACAAGAGTTAAAGTTAATGAAAAACAGAGTGAAATAAGTGGATTTGGACTCATAAAATGACATTTCCGTTTGAAAGATGCAATTTCGTTTCACAGGGTATATTCCGCGAATTCCGTCCGTTTTCCGCAATCGCGGAAAATCATTGGCCCTAATTAAAGGCGTAATCATAATTGGTTTTTATAAATATTTCAACGCAGTTGCTTCATTCTAGCATGGTTATGAAACCTGATTGATTTTATTTCATGTATGTAAACCGTCAGCTCTGCTCAAACACAATACATTTATTTTAGTTATATTTAGTTATGCCTCATCTCATTACATAATTATTAGCATAACACCGTAATGTAACGATGCATTTACACTGTATTCTCTAGATTCTGTATGTCAATAAAAAGAGTTGATGACCAATATAAAACACAAATTACATGTAGCCTACATTGCTTACAAAGTAAAGACGAGTATAAGATAAATATTAGGGCAGGGTGTCTGTTGTGACTGCAAGCCTCCCCCCCCCCCCCACTTGTACGTCCCTGCCACTTAGGAACGGGTGGAAGGGGTGACACTTCTCAGAACCAAGGGTCAATAAACGACGCAATTAATCAGCAACTAGCTCACATCTTTAATAATGATTTAATCCAAGTGCGGCTTTCATAAGGGTGTGGTGTTTTAATTGGGCACTGGACACTGATATTAAACTAGAAAGAGTTTTTCCGAACACAAAAGCAGCCCTCCGTTATCGCTTGACCACTATTTTAAAACTGTGATGGCTATGTGAAGTATGAGGAAGCAGAAATTTATAGATAAGCTCTCATGCAAGATTTCCGAGATAGTGAAAAAAAAAGAAAATTTAAAAAATTTAAAAAAAAATTAAAAAAAAAAAAATGGCAGCCATTTTAGATTTTTTGTGTGAAATTTGTCATGGGTTATCCTTGTGAGACATTACATTTTGTATTATATTCATGGTCCAGTCATTTTGCATTTCTTGAGTTAAGTAAATATTACAAAATTCAAAATGGCCGCTAAACGGCCATTTTGAGGTTGTTGATCCCAAAAGGTAATCAGGTCATTGGCTAACATAGCTGAACATATTTGCCAAATTAAAAAAGATCTGATTGCAACTTTTTCCTGTAATGCGCTAACAAACATTTCTTCGTAAGTGGCCATAGTAAATGAAGGGTTGATGATATGGGGACCAAAACAATTCCCCAGTGGTATGTGATGGCTATGTGAAGTATGAGGAAGCAGAAGTTGATAGATTAGTAGCTATCTTGAAAACAAATAAATGCGGCGGCAGCGGCGGACCGTGTGGAATACAGCAGCCCGCCTCGGGCTGCTTAATTATCAAGATGCATGAGTATGATAGAAATGCATCAACGATATATAGGCCTCTAACAGATTACATTTCCTATTGCAAATTCTGGACATGCAGGCTTCAGAAATTCATAGTCCCACCTAGAAAAAAAGGAGACATTCACCCAATGTTGTGTCAACGGCGGTACACCATCTACGACACTAGCAAAACATTGAGACAACATTGGGTGAAATCTCGTGTTTGCTGGGCAACTCCTAACAAATAAGACACTGAGACAATGGTGATTTCACCGTCTGCGATGCTGGCCCAACATTACAACAACATTGGCTCAGTGTCTAGAATTTTCTGAGTGATATTATAACAAATGACTGCCGAATCCTAATAATGTTGGCCCGAAATCAACACATTGTGTTTTTTGAGAATGCGTTGACGTAGTGCCTACGGTTAATCACGTCATCAGAGACATCAAATTTTAGTATTATACATAACTAGATACATGGTATTATACATGATGTCACATTATTGAGGGGGTAGGCCTATATACATGTAATTGAAATCTTAATTGAATATAAATTTGATAATTACAAGATAATTGGTGAAAATATTTGAATAATTGTAATTATAATTGTAATTGACAAAATTATTATAAATGTAATTGACCTTTTTATAAACAAATAATTGTAATTATAATTGTAATTGATTTTTGTGCTCAACTCATAATTATATATTATAATTATGAGTTGCGCACAAAAATCAATTACAATTAGAATTACAATTATTTGTTTATAGAAAGATCAATTACAATTATTTTTGTCAATTACAATTATAATTTTTATTCATAATTGACTATTTTTAGTAAGTGGTAGTTATAGCTCGCTCCTGTTGCGCGCAGGGTGCTGCATAATGGTAGGGACTTCAACCACAGACGTTCACAGTGTTGCCTGCTGACTGCTTTCGTCAATTTAACAGGAACTAAAAAAAAAAGGCTATGCCCAAATTTATGATTGTTATCTGTTATAGGGTATATTTGCTACTATTACTGTATTGCGGGGCACTCGTTGGGTGCCCTGGTGTATCTAAAAACAAAACTCTCAACAGGGGCAACACCTCAGTAATTTTATTCAGCTGCCTAAAAAAGTTCTAGTGTCTGGGTAATGTTTTGGATTCTGTTACCCCCTTACCGTTTGCCACATTGAGGTACACAACATTTTTCTTGCTCAGTGAAAACTGTGGAATGTGGTCAAATATTTCTTTTAGCATGTCGGCAGTCACAAAAAAGGCTCAGCATAATTTTATTGGACAATTTTAAAATGTATTGAATCTACCTACATGTGGATGTGTTCTTATGATTATCACAGAAATGAGAATACTCCTGTGCATATGAATATAATATAATTTGTATCATGGCCCTGGGTTTGGAAGCGAGCTCTCCCTGGCCTAGGCAGTGCCTATTCATATTAACTGTAATTTAAATTGATGTTTGTAATTGACCCCAACCCTGGTCTGATAGTGATACTGACAGTCTCAGTATTAATTCATTACTGCAACGTTACAATGTAGGCCTATACTAGAATAGAATCTTATTATATGAATGCTTATGGACCCTCTGCTAGCTAATTCAGCAGCTGTCTGTGGTGACCTGCTCCGCAGGGCTACAGCAACTCCAACATGTCCAAGCCTCCATGACATGGGCCTGGAGAAGCGAGCATCGACTTATTTCCCCACTCCCTTACCCCCTCCCACATTCTAATTTTTATATCTACTTTACTCCCCCCGCTCACATTGTGTTAATGGGGTCCACAGCCTTTAAACAGTCCCTCTCCCTCTTCTTTGTTTCTTCTCTGATCATGAGTTGTACCCCCAGTTAACCTGGGAGTCCGCATATAGCACCTGATACATCTGGGTATAGGACTCCCACGGCCTGGCGAGTGCTTGTTCAACGACACAGTAGCATTTCTTCAGATATTAGAGCTCTTCTTCTGGAATTCACTGTATTCAGCGCGTCGATCAGTGTTTGCTACTCCAACTGTGGTTGACTGTCCAAGATATTTAACCTGAGGCTGAGAGTCCGAATAGCACAAAATAAATCTGGGTACAGGACTCCCACGGTCTGGTGAGTGCATATTAACAGATTAAATAAAAAACAGTAGCATTTCTTCAGATATTGGAGCTCTTCTCCTGGTCCCTGCCCCTGGACCTAGTTAAAGAATAAAGTGAATGACAGAAACCTTTATTATCGCCCAGCCCCTGGCTTATAATCAATATAATGAATCTAGGCTAAGTCAGGAGGTAAGTTACAAACTCTTTCCGGCTATAGACTAGGCCCTACTATAGCCAATATACATACATAGGCCTGGCATAATTCATAAGTAAAATCAAGTGGGCAGGCTATGTTTAGGCTAATTTAATCTGATCACGAACCAGGGTTTGAAACTACCCCCTTCCGAAAGATGTAAAGAGTAAAGTTGAGTGATGCTGATTGTTGTTTATGTTTGTGAACAGTCGTTACGAAAAAATCGTCTCGATCCACTCACCAGGGCCGGGCAGTGTGTTCCCCACAATATTGAATCTGAAACGACCTTGTAAATAGTATAGGCCTGCGGATATGTGAATGAGGTGTGCACTTCCGAATAAAACCATGAAAATTGGCAGGATGGTAGACCTGACTACACTCGATACAAAAATAGCGGGAACCACAAAGTCTATCCACAGTTTCCCGCCAAAAAAATGAAAAATTCAAAATGGCCGCCGTAAAACACATTTTTTGATGGTCAATGGCCAAAAATAATCTGATTTTCATGATCTTGGTGTCTAAACCCATGTTTATGGGGTCAAGGGATTCAATAAACTATCTATCAAACATTTTCAGATACGTGCCATCATCAAAAAATAGAAAAAATGATATAAAACAGCAGAAAATACGATTCAAACATCCAGCGATGGAAAATATATTGGTGATGTAATTAGATAATGACATAAACAGACAACTTCACATTATACAAACATATGTTTTACTGGCAAATATTTAAAATTTAAGCACAACAGCACAAATTCTACTGGGATGATACAAAAGTTTACATAACTCATGTAACTATATGTGCGAACAAAAATATCAATACTTCATACCAGTACTACTGACTCACCAGTGTGCTGTGTAAGACAGGAGCTGTCTATGAGATACTATCTTTGTAATTTTTTTTATTTTTTAACAAAATATAGTCACTATTAATTGTGAATTATTAAATAAAAGAACCACCACCACTACGTACTGTGAAATACTAAATACAGATATTCCAGCACCGTGGTTGCGAATGACTGACCATGAATGCCGCCATCACTTTCGTGAAAAACTAGCCAAAGTCTATCTACACATAACACCATAATATATTATGCGCCTTATAATCAATTGAGATAAGGCGCAATATAAATGCCTTCAATAATAATAATAATAATAATAATAATAATAATAATGATAATAATAATAATAATAATAATAATAATAATAATAATAATAATAATAATAATAATAATAATAATAATAATAATAATAATAATAATAATAATAATAATAATAATAATAATAATAATAATAATAATATTAATAATAATAATAATATTATTGGTTACAAATGCTGTGAGGCAAGTTTGATCATCTAATCTCTGGTACACTGTCCCGAACAATAGCACAGGTTTGTGCATCGAAGGTTTGCTTTCGCACACCTGCATCTCTTGGAACATGCCTTCTTACACCCACATTTCAACAGTTCTTGGCAAGCTTTAATAGCTGCCTCTGGAAGGGTAGACCAGCATGGGGTTCACGTATTGTCATTAGTTGCCTTGTTCCAACCCCACAAACTTGGCGATGGAAGTTAGGGTTAGCAACCAGACACTGTCTCCAAATACGGCTTGATGAACAGCCTTTTCAGGTGTTGTTCGAGGGCATGGAATGTCGGTGGAATATAATTCATCTTCCTGTTTTGAGTGAACAAATGCAGTCTAGCTTCATTGACTTGATTGAGAGCAGATATTCGCTGGTACAATTGAACAACAAATCGTTTTATTTGCTCCATGTCAGCAGAGGACACCTCACATGGTGCACGTGACAGTCTAGCAAATAATAGAGTGAGATGAGGCATACAGGGGCCAAACAGTCCAAGCGGTTTTCTTGCCAATTGCACGAAAGGCGGAAACAGTGTCACATCCAGTAAACCCATGCGGTAGTAGTAACCCCCAGGCTACATCAGATCCTAATATTTGTGAAATGAGATGACATGGAATGTAACGCTTCTTTGCTCCATGACCAAATGCTATCCAAATTTCACACCCATGAAGTACGCTTGACACGGCAATAGCAATAACCACTACATCAGTATCTGTAGTATGTATCATTAGCTTCTTAAAGCCACTATGGTACGCATGGGAAGCATGAAACAGAAGCCTCGTGTCAGCTTCTTCTTGGGTGGAAGCAGGGGGAGACGTGGCAGACAAAGCTTTCTGGCCAAAGGTGGAAATCACTTGCTTCTGTAGACGAGGATGGAACTCTTGCAGAGCGTTGGCTAGATATTTTCGTCACATCGAAGAAAGCTATTCCAATTGGCAGGAACTTTAGTGCTGCTCTCTACCCGAAGGCGACTGCCATATCCCCGATTCTGTCGTGTTTGTGTCTTTAGGCTATCCTCTTTGTATACATCCCAGACTACATCCACACGCACAACCTTTTGTAATAAACGTTCTATGTATAGTAAAACAAAATTCGTGAGTAGTCGAGGAAAGTTTTGACCGGATGATGTGATTTCTTTGGGTCGAGTATATGCACAAGGGCGGCACCGTCAATAATATCAACATCGACGTCTTGAATATTATCTGGTTGTGGTGCTAACGATCCCAGACATTCTATCAGGTCAGATTTTTTTGTTTGATGCATGATGCCATTTGATGCTAATGATGGTGGCCAGGCATGATTTTCATGTTTAAAAAAGGTATCCATGTCACTTCCTCTAGCCTGACACGATACATACATTCTTGAGAAAAGTGAAGTTTCATCATTCAAATTGGAGAGATTGAAAGTGTGCTTTGCAGTTTTCTTTTGTGTAACAGAACATAACAGAGACAGATTGTTTTTTGATATGGTGTCATTATGTAGTGTCAACGGTATTGTTGTATCAACAAACGGATTAACAAGTTTCTCAATGATATCAGTCACATTCCTTACATGAGTAATGAAAGTCTTCTGCACACTTGGTATTTGTTCATGGTGGTGATCTGTGTCCTTCCTTTTCAATGAATGATTTTCATCATATTCTATTAGAAGTCTAGCTGTTTCAGGGCCGCTAACCATCCACCGAGTAAGAGCAGCTTAGTTTTCTGTTATGCCTATGATGCCACCTTTCACAATTGCATTAATATGCTCATGGACCTGGTCATGAGCCAATGATGAGAATTTGCGCCTAGTTTTCTGTGTCACAAAACTCCCAGCGAAAAATTCTGCATGCGTTGAAGGACTGCTATTTTCCAATGAGATAAGATCGTTGACATGAACTGTGAGCCAGCGAGCTTAATGATAATGATCGAGTGCAAACACTCAAGGAATGATTTTAGTGAGAGCCTGAATGTAAGAAATGTATTTTTGTTTCCGCTGAGATCTTAAGAACTGGAAGAAGAGAAGCTCCAAATCCAAAACTCTGTGCCATTAATCAAACTGAGGATGCTCTGACGCCATATACTTTGACCATTCCTCATATGTCATCTGTTCATCATCAGGAGTGTGGAGTTCATACTCTGCATATGACTTTTGAAGAAGAATATACAGTGCTGCTACCGTCACTTGATGTGCCCACTGACCCCGTGATATGTGTGCACCTTTCAGAAGACTGGCTGTGCGTCCTTCTGTTGTCAGATTGGCCTAAGTCATTACATAGCTCCAGCCACTTCCATCTAGTCAGCTACCAATTACTTTTAGCATGGCCATCTCAATAAGGAGACCTCCCATCAGAATAACATAACATTTTTTCTCTATACTCATTTCCAATGAATTCTTTTCGCTGTAGCATAAAGTGGCTGGTCAACAGTGAGAACGGGTATTTGCTCAGGATTGACTTGAAATGTGATCTGCCTTATGACGTTCATGCCATGTTTGATCATAGCAGGGGAATGTGCACTATCACAAAATAATGGGAGGAGAGTTATAATAGCAGGTGGCTTGGGTACATTTTCCTGGAAGTTGGCATAGTGAGCTGACTTTCGTCAGCAAAAGCTGTTGTAATTTTGTCAAGCCAAGGAGTTTCATTCATTTTAGAATCTGGGTATCACGGATTCAATTTTTCTTGGAGTTGTATTGTTAGTAAGAGAAACAGGTGGCACATCAGTGTATGATTTTGGTAGGAATTTCCCTTTCAGTTGGGATCTATCCTGTGCAGTTTCCATGTGTATTCTTACGACACCTGCGTTTTCATTAGTGGTGTGCTGTGTGATAGATATAGCAGTACCGTGGAAAGAATCACGACTCGAGGTTGAAGAAGGATTATGATCGATATTGTCAATGTTTCCAGTGGTATAGAGGTTGTCTCGAAGAGTTGATGGACATACACAGTTCTCATTCTCATACATTAGCTTCATCTGTAGATAACTGGAGGACTCTATCATATGATACCGATAGACCTTTATCAAACAGATCATCAATGAGCTCACGCTTTCGTGTTTTTCTATGTAACAGTAGGCCAAGATAAAGTGGGAGGGCTGCTTCGCGTTCACGATTGTGTCTTACTGATACAGCGTCTAGCCTACCTCGCTTAAAAGCATTAAATACCAATTTAAAATAAAATCGCTAAAGTTTGTACTTCGTTGATTTGCGATCGCAACTCAGAATATTTCAAGTTTTTTACACTTTATTTTATTTTTTGTGTTGAAATGTCATCTAAATATGTTTAATAAGGTGCTTATTGGTTTCCTTGACCTAAAAAACATATGTTTTGACACCAATATAATTAAAATCAGAACATTTTTGGCTATTTTAGAAATAAAAATGTATTTCATGACGGCCATTTTGAATTTTTAATTTTTGGCGGGGAAAAATAGACAGACTTCGTGGTTCCTGGCAGTTTTGAATTCAGAATTGTTCAAAGTCCAATGCTACAAATGTTCATGCTTTCATCTGGATGTGCACACGCAAGGCACTTTTTGTTACATATCTGCCCCACTAGTAGGCTATAGCGTCGTTGACGGTGCAATATGGTAGTAAATAGTAGGCTATAGCGTCGTTGACGGTGCAATATGGCGTATGAGTGCGAGCCTGCGAAGTAGTTTTGAGATAAATGAAATAACTGACTGGTGAGGTCTAAAATGTGTAATTTTAGTGTTATGAATCCTTGCGATATATCATATAGACTAACGTTAAGAGCATAGAATTCTACGTCAAAAGCAAATTAATGTTGTTAATTTATGGCAGGTTCCACGATAATGTGTACCACCAACCTACTGAGTGGACCAAAAACATCCACAAAATATAACGTTCACAGTGGAAACATCCAATTAACATAACGTTCACAGTGAAAAACATCCAAATAACATAACGTTCATAGTGAAAAACATAAAAATAACATAACGTTAACAGTAAGAAACATCCAATTACCATAACGTTAACAGTGAAAAACATCCAATTAACATAACGTTAACAGTGATAAACATCCAAATAACATAACGTTAACAGTGAAAAACATCCAATTAACATAACGTTCACTGTGAAAAACATCCAAATAGCATAACGTTAACAGTAAAAAACATCCAAATAACATAACGCTCAAAGTGAAAAACATTCAAGAAATATAACGTTAGTGTGAGGTTTGTCCAATATCCATAAACAAAAGCAACAGCACAAACACAAATGAGTTTAATTATAGCCTTGACTGGTACAAAGCATTACATTCGCTGTAATGAGATACATTATTTCATTATCTATGGAAATGGCATGTTCTTAGGTACAAACTGGGCACTCAGCAGGCTTGAATTGTCAAATTTACCAAGCTAAAATGCTAACGTTACTTTCTGATTAATCACAGAAATGGTGATGTAAATTTTGACCAATACATTTTACAAACATGCCTATCACTTAGCGGTATTTTTCTGAACTAACACGTGCAGGCAATAGCCACAGATATCAAAACCATGTCACATGGGCAGCTAGTATACAAATCTGTTGCTGTACAGTGGGTAAACTGTAGT
Organism: Flabesymbios commensalis; assembly: GCA_964017125.1. Lineage (NCBI taxonomy): Eukaryota > Metazoa > Annelida > Polychaeta > Terebellida > Flabelligeridae > Flabesymbios > Flabesymbios commensalis. The sequence continues at coordinate 43,573,293 of OZ024902.1, read as the reverse complement.
GCTTTTGTTACGCAAAATAGGACAGCAAGTTCCGTGACTGACAAATAGATGCCACTATATCTAGACATTTATTATTTTAACATTTTGTGTTATATATTTTAGTAGACAAACCAATTACCTGGTCAATTGCTTAAGTTCATATTAATAGTGTAAATAGTTCTGACGTACGAGGGGGGGGGGAGGGTGTTACCTCCACGTGGTCCCCCTGGTAACTTCTTTTAGAAGGCTAAACACATCCTCAACCCGTTTTTCGTGGGTTGCATCCCGTATAGGTGGGAGAAGGGATCCTGGTGGTTGAGGGCGTAGGAGCCTGCGGACTCAATACTCCCAACACACCACTTTGGCCCTTATCTCATTGAGACGGGTGGTCTGGTGGGCCCGGCCAGATCAATCGGCAGGTCTCGTTGATCTAGTGTCCATACTTGTCGATTATCGTCTCATCTCATTTTTATCATCCAAGACAAAGTGAAAGATAGCGCCACTTCCATTTTTATATACACGATTGTAGACACTAGATGGCGATGGCCCATGGTCTAATCAGGTGAAAAGATGTGTACTGCGGTTATTGCAACTGCTGTTCTTTTGCTATGAGTATATCACCCTGGTAGCTCTGACAATACTTCCTGCTGGTTACCGCGGGCAGGTTGCCCCCTTGTAGGGCTCCGTGGTGGGTGGAGAGCCAGGGTGATCAAAAAACAACACAACACACCATGGATAACGGACAGAATAAATCGACAAAGCGAAAAAATTCTAATGAAGAAGATTATGATAGTGACCAAGCATACCTTGAAAGGTATAAAAGACCAGGGAGGAAATTCTCAAAGCAAAATTATATTTTCCGAGACTTTTAATGATGAGAAATCTCTCTCCAGACTCTCAACATTTGCCATCCAAAAGGGAATCCAGGGCTTGGTAGGAGAGCCTAGAACCATCGAAAGGCTGCGCTCTGGCGACCTCTCAATAGAGGTCGACAGAGAAACGCATTCTACCAAGCTTCTAGCAATTACGGGATTGGCCCAAGTGCCTGTGAAAGTATCACCACACAGGACACTAAACACCTCAAAGGGAGTTCTCAGGACTACTGAGCTCAAAAATACAACTAGAGAGGAATTATTGACACAGCTCAAAAAACAAGGAGTCACTGACGCACGAATGGTTACCATTAAAAAAAACGGAGAAATGATTAGAGTAAACACTGCCATTCTCACTTTCAACCGGCCAACTCCACCGGCCACCTTAAAGGTTGGATTTGAGAGATGTACCGTCCAGCCATACGTGCCTAGCCCTTTGAGGTGTTTCAAATGCCAACAGTTTGGACACCACCAAGATAACTGCAGTAAAGCGAAGGTGTGCGCGAAGTGTGCACAACCTGACCATCAACACACCGCCTGCACATCTGCAATGAAATGTGTCAACTGTAATGGTGAACATACGGCCTATTCCAAAAATTGTCCCCCATGGATTACAGAGAAGGAAATCCAACGTGTTCGCACAGAGCGAAAGATTTCCTTCCCTGAAGCTCGGAAAATTGTTGAAGGGGTTAACAAACAACCATCATTTGCCAGTGTTGTCGCGAAGCAGGTTGTGTCGGTTGGTTGCCAGACTGATGCAGTAGAGATCAGATCTGCAACTGGTGCAACAAATGTTTCCGCAACACCTGCATCCTCTTCATCAAAACCTAATACAAGCAAAGATACCTCCACTGCCAAAAAACAAACTATGATCAATAAAAATACAACAACAGCAGCTACCCCTACTGCCCCAAAGCCACTGGCAAATAGGGATTCAAAACAAACAAAAAATGGCAAAACAAATAATAAAGATAAGAACAAAGAAACGGTAAATAAACCACCAGTAGCTGAACAAACAAAACAAATTAACAAGAAAAGCACAAATAAAGGCAGTGGTCGAATGCCCAAGGGCACTGATGACCCGATCGCTACGTATAACAGATACGAATCCATGGAGTGTGCAGATGGTGATGAAAGCAGCGATAGCGAGGTATTTGTATCTCCCGACACCGTCGCTGCACTCCTAGCACTGATAAAACCAGGGAGGCATAAAAATTCATAATGGCCCACAAAATCATACAATGGAACTGTCGAGGTTTAAGATCAAATTACAATGACCTGGCTATTCTTCTGCAGGAGCACAGCCAATCGGCTGTGTGCCTGCAGGAGACTAACTTAAAACCTAACACTAACATAAGTTTTAAAAACTATTCAATAATCAATTGTTTTGGCCCTGCCAATACTGAAAGGGCCTGCTGGGGGTTTCCATCCTTGTAAAGGATGGAACACCACATCAACAGATCATGTTGAATACAACTTTACAGGCTGTGGCGGTTAATATAAACTGTCACAGGCCAATGACGATATGCTCTGTTTATTTACCCCCAAACCGCTCAGTAGATGTTGTGGAATTGAGGCAGCTGGTAAAACAATTGCCCAAGCTTTTCATGCTACTGGGAGATTTTAAAGGGCACCATACAATGTGGGGCTGTAGGGACATCAACCCACGGGGCAGAATAATAGAAGACTTCTCAGAGGAAAATCTCTGCATTCTTAATGATGATACTACCACCTATTTGCACCCTGCTTCAGGATCTGCAACAGCCATTTACCTATCCTTGTGTGATCCCGATTTATATTTGGATTACATTTGGAGGGTCAACGAGGATCTCTGTAGCAGTGATCATTATCCTATATTTATAGAGAGCAACAACTCTATTGTTGAAGAAAGAGTGCAGCATTGGAGGCTGCACAGAGCAGATTGGGAGGCCTTCCAACAGTCTTGTGGGGAGAGCCTCACAATCTCTCAATTTGAGAATGAAGAGGGGGTTGATGACCCTATAGCCCTTTTTATATCCAAGTTACACAATATAGCAGATAAAAGCATACCCAAAACCTCGACAGTTCCCAAAAAACTCGACAAACCCTGGTTTGATAAAGGTTGCCGAAAGGCAATAGACAAAAGGAAAAAAATCCTTGCAAAAATTTAAAAAACATCCAACTAGACAAAACCTTGACGGATATAAGAAAGATTACGCTAAAGCTCGCCGCACAATCAGTGAAGCCAAGCGGCAATCTTGGAGAGCATATGTCTCGACACTAAATAATAATACATCGGCAAAACATACTTGGCAAATGCTGCGCAGAATCAGTGGCAAGAGGAAAGATAAAACCTTCAAGCACCTTGTCACTGATTCTGACACAATAACCAATAAAACGGATATTGCAGAAACGCTGGCGACATCCTTCGCTGCTAAATCATCGCCAGATCATTATCAGGAAAAATTTCGAAAGATTAGGGACAAAGAGAAGGAGAACACATTGGACTTTGAGTCAGATAATGACGAAAAGTACAATGTTAATTTCTCTAAACGAGAACTAATTAAATCTATCGCTCAGGCAACTGATTCGGCAACTGGCCCTGATGAGATTCACTACCAGTTTCTGAAACATTTGCCTGATGTATCACTTGATCTGTTGCTTCTACTCTTGAATGATCTGTGGCAATCTCAGGATTTCCCAGATGGATGGAGAGAAGCAACAGTGATCCCGATCCCTAAACCTGGAAAAGATCGAACAGATCCTAATAATTATAGGCCAATAGCATTGACAATTTAGAAAAGGCCTATGATACCACATGGAAGGGTGGTATCATGAAAGATCTCCATGAAATGGGCCTAAAGGGTAGATTACCCTTATTCATTGACAATTTTTTGAAGGGGAGAAAATTTAAAGTCCGCTTGGACAACACCCACTCTTCACTAAATCCACAGGAGGAGTGTGTCCCACAAGGTAGTATCCTTTCACCAACTCTATTTACCGTTAAAATAAACAGTATAATTGATGCTTTACCAATAATATAGACAATATAGAAAAATCGTTATATGTTGATGATCTGGCTGTTTACTGCCAGTCAAGCAATATGGCAATAATTGAGCGGCGCCTGCAAGGTTGTCTCGATAAGTTGGTGACTTGTGCGGATGAGAACGGCTTTAAATTTTCTCCCACAAAAACTTTATGTGTACATTTTTGTAAAAAAAATGGCTTACAGCCTGAGCCCGATCTCAAACTATATGGACAACAGCATCCTGTTGAAGAGCAGGTCAAATTTCTTGGTCTTTTTTTCGACAAGAAGCTCAGTTTTATTCCACACATCAAATATATGAAAGATAAGTGTAGGAAAGCATTACAATTGCTACGAGTTATATCCAGCAAGGATTGGGGTGGTGACCGGACAACCTTGCTGAGGATTTACCGGTCTCACATCAGATCCAAACTGGATTATGGTTGTATTGTTTATGGTCCAGCGAGACGATCGTACTTAGCAGTACTTGATCCAATCGCGAACCAAGGTTTGAGATTATGCTCAGGGGCATTTCGAACATCACCCATCGAAAGTCTTCAGGTGGAGACCGGTGAGCCCTCTTTAGAGACTCGCCGGTTGAAGCTGAGCCTGCAATACTATATGAAAATGAAAGCAAATCCTGAGAACCCGGCATACTCGTGTGTTGTCAACCCTGAATACAAGAGATTGTTTAATAACAAGCCAGGGACTATACCTCCTTTGGGTATAAGACTCCAACCCCATCTGGAGGACATGGAGGTGGAGCTCGACGCAATTAGCGTCGTACGCTCACCAGAATGTCCACCTTGGCTTCTTCAACAGCCTAATATACTTTTTAACCTCTCGGATCTCAGGAAGGGAGACACCTGTCCCCTTGTCTTCCAGAGCATGTTGCTAGAGCTATTTTGTAGATTTCCGAGGCACCAGAAGGTGTATACTGACGGATCAAAGGAAGACAAGAGGACAGCTATGTCCTTTGTCTGTGATGATCATGAATTTAGCTGCCGCATTAACGATGAGGCTTCAATTTGCACAGCAGAGCTGCTAGCTATTGAAGCTGCCATCGAATACATCTGGCATAGTAGTGACGAGGAGTTCATGATCATCACAGACTCGCTATCTTCATTGCAGGCTCTTAAGATTCAAAAACTCAACAACCCAATTGTTTAAAATATTTTGCATATGTGTCACTACTTGTCTGGGCACAAGGACATTATTTTTTGCTGGGTACCCAGCCATATTGGAGTACAGGGCAATGAACGGGCTGATGTTCTGGCCAAGGCTGCCCTGGATAAGACGAAACAGTTTTATCATATACCATATACTGATTTCAAGTACAACATCTCTGTCTACCTTGATGACATTTTGCAAGGTGAATGGAACATCAATGTCACCAGAAAATGTTCGAGGTACAACCAATCATTAGGCGATCGTTTACACCAATGGAACGCCGAAGAGATGACGTTGTCTTATGCAGGCCCAGAATTGGCGATGCCTATTTCACAAACGGCTATTTATTGAGAGGAGAATTGCGACCTATGTGCTGCAATACTCGTCTCACTGTAAGACATGTCCTTCTCAGTTGTGCGAAATATGCGCACATCAGAAGGAAGTATTTTGCATTTAATTCCTTATTTGAGCTATTCAGGGACACCCCTGCTGGTTTTATTATTCAGTTCCTTCGGGAATGTAACCTATATTCTATGTTTTAATTATTAGACTTAGACTTGTAGTTTTTACACAATCACTTCAATTTCATGGAGATATAGTTACTTGATAAGTCGTTCATTTTATAATAACTTCATATTTTACATTATTTATACTGATAGTTTTATACTCATTAAACTGTGTTGTAGTGCAGGCGCTACAACATGTCATCAGACTCGTTACATATAGGAGCCAGGAGCATCGTCATCTTATCATATCAAACACTTTAAACTGAATATTTTAGTACGATCATGCTTTTATTGGCTTTGTCTTTCCTTTACTACTTTAACTATACAATATGGGATATTGTAATACCTGGAATTTTCACTTAAATGGCCATACTGGCCGAAAAGTGAAGTGAAGCAAATATTTTACTTACTTACTTACTCTGACGTACGAAGACTTAATTTTGCTAACGTGATGAATACATCTTTGATGTACAAAATCACGTTTTAAGTGTCAATTTTAAACATCCATATTTTTGTCAAAAAATGCCTCGTGTTAAAATAGACTTTCAATAATCATAATTCGCTATATTGTTTTTATGATGCAGCATAATGCTAGCTAAATTAATTAAAGAATGTTGACAAAAACGATGTACAAAAACATGACATGTCGCTAAAGTAGGTTTTATACCCTGATATGACAGGTTTCTCACTACGTTTTATTAATTTTAAGTTTTCACGTTTTTTCTTTATCACAGAAATTTTGTACACTATATGGCAGTATGGTAACCTTTTAACACACTTAATATTTCCTCTTTCGTATACTAAAACAATAAAATGCAATTTGCAATCATAATAATGCTAACGTTATGGTACATATTATCGTGGAACCTGCCTTATATCTTGCATATTATTATAAAAAATAAGATTGTCTGATTTTTATCCACATACGCCATATCACTTGTCCATTTATTTTAGATGGATACGTCATATATTACCTGTCTGATACGAGCACACGCGCCATATTACTTGTCCGATACGAGCACATACACCATATTGCCTGTCTATTGTAATACATATATGCATGACGTATTACTTATATGACTTATTGTTACACATACGCCAAATTACCCCCATACATTGACATTTTTTGTTAAACCCCAGAAATGTTCTAAATATTGTTTTTCTGTTGGATGGAATCCTAAATGCATACCATAAATCATTGAAACATGTATGTCACTTAACTAATCTTAAGTTTTTTTCCCCTAATTGATCAATCGTGATATGACAATTTTAATCTCATTCATAACTTTTTTTGATGTGTATTTTTTGGTGTTAACAAAGGAAGCCATACAAAACTAGGCCTACAACCGGAATCACGATCAATTTCCATAACTGCATCATCTTGTTCGTATTCAAGATTGTGGGGAACTTCTGTGACGAGAGGTAGCGTGCTTGGCCTCAGACCATCAGGACTCGTATTTCGAATCCCATGTCTGGAGGGCAGTGTCATCTCATTCATGTCGCCATCATCAAGAGGTTCTCCTGACATCGTTTAGCCTATATGTGTACAATTAAGGTGGCCTAAAACCCCACTTATTTCACTTCATTTGTTCGCATTTAACTTATATTTCAAAGGGGTTGCATATCACATTTTACCCTGCAAACAATTTTATGTTGTAAGAACGTCCCCATAACGTACAGCATTCGTACTTAGGACGTAACTCTGTGAACTCCCATTAACGTCCTTAGAACGTACATGACGTAGGCTACATCAAAAATGTAACAAATTACGTAATTAGGGAAAGTAACTTACGTCCTTAGCACGTCCTCGTTACGTTCATACATGACTGACGAAACCGGGACCTTAACGAATGTTAGGGTTATTAAGACTACGTCCTTAGCACATCCTCATTACGATCTCCACTGAGCCCGTCTAATGATCCATACAAATTTTCATTTATACCCTTCACCATCGCTGTTTCGAACAACTTCCCAGGCTCTCACTTTACGTTGTCTCCTCCCCCACCCTGGACTCCTTCCACCAACAGCTTATAGGCACATGTAAACCGCAAAGTTTTTCAAGTTTATCTTTTATTTTCACTGCACTATATGCTCGGTTTTATTGTAATTAAACTCCTATCTTCTTTAAGGCAGGTTGTATACGTTAGCACATTTAGCACCAGTCTTTAAAACGCTATATTTGGACACAGAGTAAAATACTTCAATTAAGGAGTTTGCACTGTTTTCATGACGAAGTATATGTGCAAAGAGTTAATGATAACAATAATTACATAATATAATTTCACGACATTTTTAAAGCTATTAAATTTAGATTGTTTTGAAAAATAGTGTGTGCTAAATTTCATGAACATTGGCTGAGAATTGCAACTGAGAAATCAGCAAAATTCATGTGATACTGGATAATTCTGGCCAAGACTAATTAAGTGAATTAATTGCTTCCTGATGATAGGCCTACCGGTACGCTTTACTTTTGGTGTGTTTGTGAATTAGGTGTGGCTCCAATAAAAATGCATAAATGGTTGATATCAAATAACATAATCATGCTGCATATTTTGCAACACTGTGGACGTGTAGCTAAATCACCGCTGTGACGCCGTCCACTAGGCTGAAGTGAATTAAGGCGTCGTATGGTGGTAGGCCTATTGCTATGGGGAAGGTGTGAACGCAGAGAAGAACAACAGTAAATCATTGGGAACACTCAGAATATTGATGACAAGTGCCAGCCGTTTCGCTCACGGCATGAAGCTCGGCCACGCCGCGTAGTGTGGCCCTGAGAACCAGAGTAAATACGACACCGGTCTGTCTGTTTCAATCTATACATTTCCGGGTTTAGCTAGACCATGTAATTTGTCACTTTGGTGATTATGACAACAAAAACAGTACAAAACAAGAGTCAAAACTTGTAATAACATATTTTCCAGCCTCAGTTAACAACTTAATATTTTAAAGATGGCTAAAAATGAACAGCATATAAAGGGAGAAGTGTCTGGGTTTGCCAATGATATGAAGAAATTGATTAATTCCAAGGAAATGAGGTGAGAAGTTTCTAGATTTATTTTAAAACTCGTTTATCGCTCACTCACTTTTCAGAGTCGGTGCGCTCGCAGAGAGTGAGATTTGTAGACCCCGAGGTCGTACGCCCAATATCGCGAATCACGTTTTTTTTGCTGACTAGACTATTTCCTGACTGTACTGAGTGAGTGTGGAGTACTGAATAGACTCAATTACGTCAATAGTCTAAAATAGTAAAAATAAAACCAAATCAAATTGATTATTTTCACTTTTAACTGAACCTCAGACTGAGCCTCAGGCTCAGGCTCTGCCTGGCAAAGCCAAAGCCTGGCCCTTGCTTTAGGAAAGTTTGGCTGCCATTTGCAATTTATACTATTAACTGTTACATTATCTAGCCTAGTTAGTAGTAGTATAATATAAAAAATACTCTAAATATATAAATAAAGATTCATAACCGCCGTCATATTAAGTTGTATCGCATGTTTTTCGCTGATTTCTCAGTCAATTCTCAACCGATTTGGATTAAATTTAGCACGGACTAGTGTTGAGTCTAGTGGCAATAATCGTGCAATTTTCAGTAAAATAGACTAAAAGTGTATAGATCTAATATACAGATTATATTTGTATCGATTCATCCGATCAGACCCCTAGTCTTTGCCCATAATCCAGATAGCAACAACTAACAGTTAGGGCCTATACTATAACTATGTGCTTTTATCGCCTGAATACAGGGTTCCCCACAGAAAAAAAAGTCATCCGGCTGTTCTCTCAAAAAATCTTAACTTAGCGCAAGCAGCATAATAAAGTGTTTACTCTTGCGTGCGCGCGATAAAAAAAATCAAAGATTTTTTTAATTAAGACAACAAAGTACAGTAGTCCCCCTCTTATGCATGTACCCATCATGCCATCTCTGAAAGCATTCATAATAGAGATGCATGCATAAATAAGGGATGCAAATTTTTTTGAAAACCAAGTTGTATGATGTTTATGACACCTTTTACATGCTGGTCGGTATGAAATTCATCTGGTCGGGTAACCGGCTCTGCCGGTACTGTGGGGAACCCTGCGAATAGTATAAATTGACAAAATTATAGCAGTGATTTTAAAATTAGTATCAATTTATATTCTACTAATGACTATCTACATATTTTCAGTGACATCCGTTTTGTTATTGGACCCAATCGTAAGACAGTTCATGCACATCGGTGCATATTATCTGCCCGCTGTGAAGTGTTTCAAGCCATGTTCAGTGAACAGTCCCACAAGACCAAAGACAAAGATAAAGATGGAGAGGTTCCGTTTGTTTTATCTGACATGTCCATGGATATCTTTCTACCCATGTTAGAGTTTATCTACACCAACTGCTGCACTCTTACTTCAAAAAATGTAAGCAATGTGATTTATATAGATTTCCCTATTACCACGATTAAAATAAAATATAAAAATGAATGACATTGTGTAAAATGTCTGAATGAACACAAGAGATAAACCCATATGCAAATTTTAAATGTGGATGTTTAGATATTGATAAAGTTTATAATTTGTGATTTACATTTTTCTGCTAGGTAGTAGATGTCTTGGGTAGCTCAGTGGAGTATGGTCTAGACGGATTAAAGCAGGTAAGACATCCTTTCAAACCTATAGATAAACATAATGAATCTTTTTGTCCAGTGTATTTTCAGTGATTTTATATTAATCTTATTCCTGATTTATTTTGTTTTGTGATTTTGTAATTAGCTACATTTTAAATATACATGATTGAGTATACACAATGTGTATTTTTCAGTTGTGTGTGAACTATCTTGTACACAACCTTAGTGTCAATTCTGCATGTGAGGCCATGCAAGCAGCAGCAACATACAATCTAGAGGAGCTCAGAGAAGATTCAATGATTTATATAGAAAAAAACACACAAGTAAGCCCATTAAACATGTTAAACCTTTTAACTGTTTTAAAAAGCACTGTAACTATGTAAAAAATTTGTCCATATTTATAATTTGAATATCTTATGAATGCATAACCACCATATCTGCATAAAAAATTTTAAATGCTTGTAAAAAAAGTAACTATCTGTGCAAAAGGGTAGGCCCTAAATATTTCAATGTCTTTATGACTGCCATTCTGCCTCTCATGACTGTCATCATCTGCTCATTGTGACTAACATGCTGCCGCTCATGACCACCATGCTGCCCTGTATGCTGCTCTTTATTACTACCGAGCTTCTCCCATGACTGCCATGTACAGTATGCTACCTTTCATAACAACCATATGCTTATCTTCATAAAGTTCTGGGCAAAACCATGGAATTGAGACATAACAGCTATTTTATTTAAAGCATTCAAACACAAAATCAACTCTGTTGTTAGACAAATAACATGTTTGCTCAAAAGTTTTTGTATGAATTTATTTTTTCTGACTGATAGTAATATATATTTTCATATCACCTGGTGGTAATTTTTCACTATTTTCTCCCACAAAATGATAGATATTTTCAATGTTGATTAAAAAATATTATCTGAATTATTTTACTTAGTTTAAGGATAGTAGGTGATCATGGGAAGGTATGCTTTGATGCTATGCAAACAAAACAAAAAATGTTTTTATTGTTTGGTTTATTCCGAGATTTAAGTGTTGTGATGTATGCAACTTTGCGTACGTCACAAAAAAATGTAATTTATTTTACTATGAAGAATATTTGGTGAACATTCTCAATATATTTTTATTAAAGTAACAAGTTTCCTATAACCCATATTATGTACAAATTCTATAACATTTTTATAATTAGTTAAGCTCGGAATTACTTCACAAAGATGAATTTGTGATGTATGCAACGGGGATTGTGATGTACATATTATGCAACATGTAATTTCATTGAAAAGTATAAAACATAACAAACATTTAGAATGTTAGTTAGGAGTGTCTATTAAATATTATGTTTGATAATTATGGTGTTATTAGAAGACTATAGAATATCATAAATATATTGCCAGCAAAGGCAAGTAATTTTGTTAAGCCCCCATTGTGACCCTCCAAACTCCTCCCCCCCCTAAAAAAAACAATTGATGTGATTCTTTTTAGAAGTATATTTGATTTTATATGTGTTAGAATATTGATAGAAGGTTTTTTTAAATTATATCTGATATTTTAGAATTTTTTTGCTATTTATATCATAGGCAGGTATAGCGATAACGAATGGTTGAACTTAGGGCACTTTGCTCTACAAGTTAATCTGACGGCAGGTATAGTTCCGCGGAACGAGCGAGAATGAATGGTCAATCTCGACCTCAAGAATTCATGATTTTGATTATGAACACGTGTTATGTTCCGTGATAAGGGCGAGAGTGGTACGGTGTTTCTGGTATTATCGGCCGCGAGTGGATTCACAAGAAGTCTGTGGTGCCATCTTTGATAGTATAAGATAATAAATCTGCATCACAGGGTTGGAGATGAAAATAAGACTCCACAGTCAATTTTGCAATACACCCAGCTCTTAGTAGCTCACCATCATACCCAGCTCTCCATTACACTCAGCTCTCAGTAGCTCTCCAGCACACCTATCTCTCAGTAGCTCACCATCATAACCAGCTCGATCTCCATCACAACCAGCTCTCAGTAGCTCTACAGCACACCCAGCTCTACACCACACCCAACTCTCAGTAGCTCTACATCACACCAAGCTCTTCATCACAACCAACTCTCAGTAGCTCTCCATCACACCCATCTCTCCATCACACCCTTTTGTCAGTAGCTCGCCATCACACCCAGATCTCCAACATATCCAGTTCTCCATCACACCCAGCTCTCAGTAGCTCTTCATCACACCCAACTCTCTATCACACCCAGCTCTCAGTAGCTCTCCATCACACTCAACTCTCCATCACACCAGCTTTCCATCATACCCAGTTCTCCACATCACCCAGCTCTCAGTAGCTCTGCAGCACACCCAGATCTCCATCACACCCTGCTCTCAGTAGCTCCTTATCACACCCAGTTCTATATCACACCGAGCTCTCAGTAGCTCTCCATCACACTCAACTCTCCATCGCACACAGCTCTCTCCATCACACCCAGCTCTCTCCCACCAGCATCACTCCAGTACATCCAGCTATCCATCACATCCAGCTATCCATCACATCCAGCTCTCAGTAGCTCTTCATCACACACATATCTCAGTAGTTCTCCATCACACCAATCTCTCCATCACACCAGCTCTCCATCATACCCAGCTCTCCATCAAACCCAGCTCTTCATCTCACTCGGACCTCAATATCTCTCCATCACATCTAGCTCAGTTCTTCGTTGCCCTCCACCACACCCGGGACTCAGTAGCTCTCCATCACACCCAGCTCTCCATCACATCCAGCCCCCTTAGGTTATATCTCTACCACACCCAGCTCTACGTAGCTGCAATATGAAAGCATGGATGATAACGTCGACCAGGACATTTTACATTCTACCATTAATCACGAGTTCTCCGATTTTACAAAAGTTACTGAAGATAATTGTTGAAGGTCATCAACCGATGCCCAGATAAAACATGTCACCTGGATGCAATACCAACATCTCTTCTCAAGAAGGCGTGGCATGCTCAGTTACCTCACCTGGTTGATATTGTCAACAGTATCTTGGGTGAAGGATATCTTCCTGAAAGACTGAAGACGGCTTTTGTTACGCCACTCCTGAAAAAAAGACAATTTAGATGGGCACACCACGAGAAAATACAGACCGGGTGTCTGATATCCCGTTCATTAGCAAAGTTCTTGAGAAGATAGCTGTGAAGAAACTATTAGAACATCTCACCATAAATGGATTGTTGAAGGAATATCAGTCGGCATATAGAGCAGCTCACAGCACAGAGACCGCCTTGCTCAGAGTGCACAATGATTTGGCAAGTATCATGGATAGGAATCAGGCAGTCGTCTTTGTCATGCTGGATTTTTCGGCTGCCTTTGACGCAATCAACCAACTATCAACGCTGCGAAATGAAGAGTTTGGAGTAGCCGGTAATGCTTTATCATGGCTGAGTACTTATCTTAAACAACGTACACAGCGGGTATAACTTAGTCAGGCGACATCCGACCACACCTTCGGAAAGTGGTGACCCACAGGGCTCTGTATTCGGTCCAATGCTGTTCACCCTGTATATCACCAATGGGACGAATTTTCAAGAAACACAGGATAAAGTACCAGAAATTATGCAGATGACCCACAGATAATCCGTCAGCTCCTGGTGCCCGTGAAGAAGCAATTCAAAGACTTATAGCTTGTGTTACTGAATTACGTATGTGGATGCTGAAACTAAACGATGACAAGACTGAGATGGTCATTTTCATGTCCAAATATTATTTGCAGAAACATGGTATCTCAACTATGACCGTTGGTAACTGTACTATCGTGCCAGTGGATTGGGTGTGCAGCTGGACCAATACTTAAACATGAACCAACAGGTGACGGCTGTATGTAAAACTTGTAACTACCACTCCAGCTACGGAGGCTGTGTTGTATACCTCACCACAGATGCTACTAAAAACGCCGTTCAGGCCCTCATTACATGACGCCTGGTTTATTGTAATTCATTGCTGGCAGCTGGCCTTCCATCTTTTCAACTCGAGCGCCTGAAATGGATACAAAATAAAGCCCATCTGATAACACAAACTCGTCCCTTTGACCATATTACACCAGTGCTCAGAGAGGTACACTGGTTTACTGTGATTCTCGTATTGTACGTACAAAGTACTGGTGCTTTCATACAAATGTGTACATGGACAAGCACCATCTTATATGTCTTGGCTGTTGAAGACTCAGTGTCGAGATGAACGACCACGAGAAATAAGACTGTACAGACCAACATCGAAAAAAGCGATTGGGGCTAGTGCCTTCCAAGTTGCTGCTTCAGAACTGTGGAATAAACTGATGGCCAAAGTCCGCATTTCAACATCACTGGCATCATTTAAGACTCAATTGAAGACTCATTTATTCATCGATTACTATGAAAGCAAATAGTTTTCACCATGATTCACGATACACAAAACACTTTTTAACTGCTTTTACACGTATGTTTAAAACAAATGACTTTAATTCTTAAATGTTATGACTGTGAAGCGTCCTGATCTGCATATCTTCAGGATACCACGCTATAGAATTTTTTTTATTATATCATCATATCATATCATCACACCAGCTCTCCATCACTCCAAAGCCTCACAATATCTCCATCACACCCAGCTCTCAGTAGCTCTCCATCACACCTAGCCTTCCGTATGTATCCATCACACCCCACCCTCAGCAGCTCTCCCTCACACCCACTTCTCAGTAGCTCTCCATCACACCCAACTCTCCATCACACCCAGCTCTCAATATCTCTCCATCGCACCCAGCTCTCTATCTTACCCAGCCCTCGATATATCTCCATCACACCCAGCTCTCAGTAGCTCTCCGTCACACCTAGCCCTCGGTAAGCCTATATCTTCATCACACCCTGCTCTCAGTAGCTCTACATAACGCCCAGTTCTCTAGCTCTCCACCACACCAGGCACTCAGTAGCTCTCCATCACACCCAGCTCGCAGGGTACTGGGATGATTGCTAGTAGTAGTACTTTTCGCCTCCATCCGGGAGGGTCATTAGGGATCTGTTCCGTCTGTTGAATGCTGTGTACGGCATTGTACAGAAGCACTAGTCTATAGCAATCATCCAAGGGCAGCTGCAGCCTCCTCGTATCTGGCCATAATCTTCCGGCGGATTGCCAGTGGAGAACCCTGGTTCCTTCTCTCAACAGCCGAGCCAATGCAGCACCCGTATCAGTGCATGCGCTGGTGTAGACCGTAGTAGCCTTAAATAACCGGCAATAGCGTGTGTTGGCATTAGGTCTCTCAAGCGGAATGAATAGAGTTACCCTTCCTATTCTTACTTTCCGACCCGAGGATAGCAGAGCTGCGCGAAATGCCACGAAGTTTCAGCATTAAATTGCTCAGCGAAACCCGAGTCTCCGGCTGTCTGGGCATGTCTGCGGGTAGATCACCTGGACATGCCCAGAACCCATTATCGGGCGAGCAAAAGAAAACGCTCTCAATAACCCACTATGCCCTATCATCCCCACCCTCACACCATGATATGTACATCATTCATCTCATAAATTGACCACAACATTTTTATCGTATTACAATGTCACTTAAAAGACCATTTGTGCCAAAAAAGTGACGTAAAGCAATGATTTACTACTACTACTACCTAGCTCTCCATCACATCCAGCCATCAGTATCTCTCTACCACACTCAGCTATCCATATCTCTCTATCTCTCTGTAGCTCTTCATCACACCCAGCTATCAGGAGCTCTACATCACACTCAGCTCCCCATTACATCCAGCCCTCAATATTCCTCAATCACACCCACCGCTCCGTAGCTCTCCATCACACCCATCTCTCAGTAGCTCTCCATCACACCCAGCTCTCTGTAGCTCTCAGTTTCTCTCCATCACACCCAGCACTCAGTAGCTCTCCATCACACCCAGCTCTTTACCACACCCAGAACTCAGTAGCTATCCACATAACACCAAGCTCTCAAACACATTCAGCTCTCCATCACACTCGCCCTAAGTAGCTCTCCATCGAACCCAGCTCTCAGTAGCTGTCCATCACACCCAGCTAAATGTTTAATATAAACGCAGGCTCACCTTCAGCATCCTTCGCTTGACAGTTAGGAGGTTTTGCGCTATCAAATTTCGAACCTCAAAACATAGGTGTTTTAACTTATGCACTTAAAAGCTATTTTCCATCAATTTATCCCTTAGAAAAGTTGACAGATAATACAAAATTGGCAAAGCAACACTTACAATTTAAAATCCGAAAAATAACTATTTCACAGATAGGTGGTTTTTATCTTCCGCCATCTACCTAAAAGATAGGAGGTTTGCGTTTTTATCATCTACATGTATCTTGTTAAATAGGTGGTTTTGCACTTCCACCATTGATATACAATAATTGGAAATATAAACTTTCACAGAAATACAAATCTCAGTTGAACAAATAGCTTTAAATTAAAAAATTTCGTGTACATGTACATAACTGTGTGAGCACAACACTAATATCAAACTCACAGTTTGTATTGTTTATGTTTCTCAGAAAGTATTTCAATCCAAAGGCTTCCATGAGATGTCAGACTCTGCGTTAGCTGTTGTTCTCCAGAGCGATAAACTGGATATTGATGAAAAGGAGATAGTTGGATGCGTGCGAGAGTGGGCAACAGTCAACTCGGTGAGTCTAGATTATAGGAACATCAACATATTATACATTATATATTATCACACTTGTGCTACTGTACCACCACTATTGCACTTAACAATTACTTGGACATTGACAAAGACCTATTATTTTAGGACCACTAAATCTTATTATAAATGAGAATTTACTCAGGATGCTAATAACAGTAATAAGAAAATGACAAATAAGTGTTGTAATTTGGTTATGACATATATGATTGATTGACCTCAACCATCTTTACACCAACTCTCAAAATACCCATCTCAAAAAAGGGCATTAGAGGGGACCTGATTTCACCAAATAAAATACATGATCAAGTAGTACCGGTATATCTAATGAAAGGTCAAGATGTCTTTATTTTTATGAGCCGTTTGGAAATTGTTTTTAAATTTCTTTTGTAAGATTTTTAAAATCATAAGCGGACTAATAGCATGAATATTGAGCGAGGACGTTTTTTCTATAGAAAATAATTTTGTTGACAACATTACGCAGGTAGTCTTAAGCAAATCAGTGGCGCAGGTATCAAAAAAGGTCGTGCCTCATATACGTCTTCCACTGCTCTCGCCAGAAGAACTCGGTAAGCTGGAAGAAGACAACCAGAAGGATAAAATGATCCCTGTAAGTGTACTGTTATTAGTCATACAAGTGCTATTTAAAATACAGTGCTATTTCTGTATCTTCAATCTGACGCGTGAATCTCTTCACATAAATAATCAGACATAGTCATTAATATTGACACTAATGAGTACTACATAGTTGTATAGTGCTATCACAATAAAAGACATTGTATGGCTCATTATAGATATGGTAAAAATGAATTTATAGATGGAAATGTATAATCATTTAATGAATGCAACTTTATATTTATGATGGACAGGTGGAGCAGTTTTCGCAGGCGTGGAAATGCCACGCTTTGAAAAAGACCAGCAAGGACAACCCTCAAACGACCAGACGGCGTGGAACGATCGACAGAGAGACTCACCATCGTCTGAAAACACAATGATCCTCGTCGACGTCATCCTATACTGACGTTATGTCTTCACCACCACCCAGCGAACACGAGGCGTTAGCACAATGTTGGTTTGATGTTGGGCCAACACCAGCCCAACAACCGGCCAACGCCTCCTACTTGCTGGGCAGTTGATCATGCTGACCACCCAGCAAGCGCAATACATTTGCCCTACTTAGTTGTCCACTACTTAGACCAACTGGGGCGGCCAACGTATTGTGATTGCTGAGCGTACGAATTAGCAGTAATCAAGCCGACAAAGCCCGACTAAAGACTTTGGTGAGAAGCAGGTCCGATTTGGTGGGAATATCAGCTGTCACAGCTTTGCCGGGATGACGTAAGAATGCTACTCGAATACTTTAAACTCGCATTGAATGTTTCTTGCACATTGTGGGTATGGCCATAAGATGTAGCTCTCATATCGTTTGATGAGAGGACAATGTTAGTGTTTTATTCACATATAGTTTGAAGAAATAACTAAACAAATATTTACAACTCTCTTCGAAGTATTAATGGAATCGTGAGTTTGAGAGTGCACTTTGACTGTCTTACCAATTTAGTTTAATTGCTTCCCCGAATTGAAATACGAATTAACATGGAATATATCAAATTTTAGAATATAGGCCTACACTTTGCAATGTAACTAGGAATATACGAATGATTTTCAGCTCTGTGGCACTCAGACTCTATCCTCTAATGTGAATGTGATTGGATTGATGTTGGTCAACGACACAGACAGTGACTCATATTGACCTACTAGATAGCGATAGCGTTCACATTGAAACCAGACTAAAGCGTAAACTGAGCTCCAGATGATCAAGCTTAAACTGTTTCCGTGTCGCTGAGTTTTCCAATAATTTACAATATTTATAGCAGTGCTCCAGATAAGGTGTTTATTTCCGTAAGTATGCGTAAGAAATGCGCAGTAATAAATTATCTTGGGAGTATAAGTACGCACAGTTTGTTTGAATTTACGCACACATGGATTGTCTACCTTGCGTAACGTTACATGTGGTATTTGTGGTTTTCATGCTGTTACGTCTTCGTCCTGTATGCTTTTGACTGGAAGGTTTTCTGGAGTACTGATAATAGTTTTTAGCTCTTCTAAATACTATGTCAGAGCGAAAGCACAAGGATCATAAGCTAAAACGGCTTATATATGCACCCCTATACTTAATAAATAAATTCACGCAACTCAGGGATAAACCTTAATCACATTATATGCCACAGTAATAAAAAAAAAAAATTGAGCGACATACAGCAACCCCAAATCTGAGTCCATGTATAGACAATACCACCGCCTATGTCGTGACCTTGCAACTACTGGTACTGTTCGAACAGGTAGAGTCCAGCAAATACAAGACGTTGACCCAATGCTGCGTTAATGTTAGCCCTCCGTCTTCGACGTTGGCCAACATTAACCCAGCAATAATTCAACGTCCCGTGTTGCTGGGAGTAGTGGGGAGTAGTATATATCCCAACAGGCACATTACGTTGGGCCAATGTTGACCCATTGTTGAGCCAGCGTCGTAGACGGTAGATCAACTTTGGGTCAACATTGGGCCAAGTATTGTTTGCTGGCAGCATAGATGTAAATACCCAGCAAACATGCCACATTGAAACAATGTTGGTTTAATGTTGGGCCACCGTCTGCGACGCTGGCCCAGCATTAAACCAATATTGTTTCAGTGTTTCTTGTTCGCTGGGTAAGGCGTTTAATTGTCGCTGGTTTTCCCACAGGTTCATGATGGGCATTAACCCTTTTACCGCTAATCGCCACTAAAGTCGTTTTTAATTTGTTTCATTAGCCGATAAAATCAATGTTATTGGGAATGAAATGCTAGTTTAAACATAGATTTGCAAATGTCTGTTCTCAAATTGAACAAATATGAGTGATTTTCACCCACTTGAAGTTGTGGGTCGCGGTAGCGAGACACTGCTTCAAGTGGGAGAAAATTTAAAATCTATAACTTGGTACGCTTAGAACGTTTGAGATTCATAAGCTGTTTATATTCGCACACTGCAGCTGCATCGATAGTAACATCATTTGTGAGCACTGATCATGTCTTCCAATCTGCTTCATATTGTAATAATAGACAAAAGGAGACGTAACGCTGGATAAAGACTGTTATAATGTCTCTGATCTTGGGCCAACAATATTAGGTCATAGGCCCCCTATCATGTTTTTGTCATGACACATCCACAGAGCCCAAACTGTGTGTTAATCCGATTGCGAACCTAGGCAATACAAATAATTATTTAAATCAATGTATTACGTATATTACTGTTAAAGCTCATAATCACTGCAGACAGATGTAACATAGCAAAAACAACGAGTTTAAAAATGCAAAGAATAATACATTACACTAATGTGTATTAGTGTATTGTGTATTAGTATTGTATTGTGTATTAGCTTATATGTAGCTATAACCTTCAGATGAGGAGCTTAATTTTTTTTATATTTTATCGATTTTGTGATGTATACCTTTTCGTGATGTTTGTCCGAGACGTAGTATAGATTTATTTTATTTTTTCAACTTGAGCACTGTGTGGCATTACATGGTGTGCCAGTTTAACATGGTCATCACGCTAATCAATAATTTTCATTATTGCGGCCTAACGACTTTACTTGATTCGAATGTTTACCCATTTATATTACTAGATTCTCAGCTTCGGGGATTAATTATTGACGTACAGATATTTTCAAATCTTGCTAATCAAGGATACTTCCCCTGCAAAGAGTGTTATTTAAAAAACACATAAGAACGATTTAAAAATGTGGGTTTAGTGAAGGACCGACGTCGTAGACGGTGGCCCATCATTAAACACACATAGAATCATTATTGTCACTTAGAGGGCTAACTTGCTCGTTTTTTTTTTATTTTTCATCCATGATTAATTTAAAACTGGAATTGCCGACTAATTTTTTTGGGGGAAAAGTAGACATCTGTCTAATTAATTATTCGAATAACCTATTTGATCAATTTCAGTAGCATTTTCTTTAGTTTAAATTTTCTTTAATTTAAAACGTAGGGGCCTACGGTGGTGAAACAGATGTTGTTACTGTATGTGTTAATGCTGTTTAACATGGTTGAAAAGTCTGGACACGTCAATGTATGATTGTGTTGTTAACTATCATTTTTATACTGGCTATATGACTGGACTATGGTATAGCAAATGTTCAAGCAGATACGTATTTTATTGTATCGGATGAAGGGCAACCCTTTCAGTACTGAATTGTGTATTTTATCCATGTTCAGCTATGATTACTGATACGCTTACCATTTCCAGTTGAAGAATAAACCACTTTTAAAGCTCTTTTGATTTAAAAATGAAACTAAACAAAATTGTAAAATAATATAAACATCCGTTTGTCGATTTATACCATGATGTAAAAAACCGTAGAAACCATAGAAAGAAATCTGCAGAATGTGCAAACCTGCTTATAATAACAGCTTGGGACGCCCTCGGTGAAAACCGGATCCACGTAAGAGGACGACCGGCCTCTCACTGGGCGCACGGCATTGTTACGACATTGAAGCAACGTCGTACCAACGTCGTGTTCACAGTGGGCTCATTGCTCAACTGACCATCCTATAACGTCCACTTATTATCGCGATACAACGAGTAAAAAAATAATAACTCGGCGCTTCAAGGGTTAAGGTAAGATATAGAAATGTGTGTCCTCTTGACATTGCGCTTCATCACAGGGGCCCACCCAACATGATTGTATTGATTTTGTTTCAATGTTGGGCCAAGATCGTAGACAAATGAAATGAAATGAAATGAATCGGGCTTTAGGCCACCTTTGTGCACATATAGGCTAAACTGGGCCAGGAGAACCTCCTGAGGATGATGAGATGAATGAGATGACACTGTCCTCCAGACACAGGATTCGAAATTCGAGCCCTGGCGGTCTGAGGCCGAGCACGCTACCTCTCGGTCACGGAGGCTCCCCACAATACTGACTTTCACACGTGGATGGGGAAGAAACATTTTTGTTTCTTTGAAACCGCCGAGACCGGGAACCGAACCCCGAACTCTGGCGTGAAAGGCAGCGGTGCTAACCACTACCCTAGGGCCCCCGCCCCCAAGATATTAGACAATGAATCAACTATAAGCTAACATCAATACAACGTGTCGTGTTTGCTGGGCACACACAACAGGGTTGTTTGTCTTCTTCACACAAACATGCATGTACATGTATACTGCCGCGCAAAACCAAAAAGCAGTAACTACTTACTTTACAAGTAAGCAGTTACTGTCTTTTGGCTTCGCACGCATAGTAGAAATTACACTATAACCTTGTGAATTAGTACTGTAATTCCCACCTCGTGCTAAATACAAACCACCAAATTTCATAAAATATATAAGTCAAAATATAAAAACGTATGATTATGGTTTCTTCTTTTCCCTAGTCTGTATCGTTATATATGAAATTACATTCATCGGAGGTATGCTCCATATGTTAGCATCACATATATTACTGAAAACAAATTGTATAGGTAGGTCTGCAGATGTACAATTATCTTGTGATACAGAAGTCTGTGATATTGTTGTGTTTATCAATAAATATGATTTTGTATTTAGTTATCTATTTATACATGATTATATTGGACATATGTTTTTCAATAATTAACTAGTAGATCATTCAACACTGTATACAATGTTTTACATCAATTGATAATCTGTTTATTATGATCGGTGCATATCTGAAATGCATTTTTTGTACTTTTTTCTCAACATGTAGGGGCCTATGTAGCTGCTGCTATAGGCTATATCACTCATCACTCTTTGTAAATAAAGGAAAAGTAGTTGCTCTTTATTTCCATGTGTTCAATATTAATACGATTTTAATTAGGGGTAATTTAAAATTTCACTATATTTGACGTTATAGCGCTAATCTGTTCCTCTGCAAGTTAGGGCTGCGAATGAAATAATAATTCCCTTGTGTACGACCTTCATTCAAGACTATTGGCCAAAATCAGCAAAGCTTTCGCAATATTTCGATATATTTTAATAGATAGGTACGGGGATGATATGTCGTCCATGATAGAAAACAATGATAGACCAAAAAATATATAATGAAGTAACGTTAGTTTTAAAACTTTATTAAGGGCGAAACGTGGAGTGATGTATGTAGATCAAGACAATTTGGTCCATGATAAAATATACCTGTAATTGAAAAGGAAGGTCATCCATTATTCTCTACTTGATTCATTCCAGAACAGAAATTACAATTATTGATCACATGGGGTTGTGTACCTCATTCCTCTATACTAACCCTTGAATCTCTCAAATACTAACCCTTAAAGCTCCAAATTAATAATATTTATATGGGTTAATACTATGGGATTTTCGCGGATGCATCTTTAGATTTGCCAGCTGTTTGATGAAAGAAATTGCATGTTGTAGCTGGAAGTATAGCATAGCCTGCTGCTTCATTCATTACAATAAGTTGAATCATGTAAACACTGATGAACCGCTGCCTGCAGTATTCCTGCAATCAATCTTATGTTTGTGCACAAACAACACAATTTTATGGTGTGGTGTTTATTCACATACAGTAGCAAAAATAATATATTACTCCAAATGCTAATGAGATACATATAACGTACATGTACTGACCCTTTTTCAAATCCAATTCCTATTGAAACTAGAAATATTCAGTATTTGTTTAGCGACTCGTGATCATAATTATATTTTATTACTACGCTATGGATAAGAATTAAAATGAGTAACATGACATTCGTATAATATAGCCTAGTATGTTAACGGTAGTACTAATGCTGGTTTAATGTTGGCCCAACGTCTACGATGCTGCGGCTGGACCGATACCAAACTAAAATTGTTGGGAATCAGTTAGTGAGGCATCAGATGATCTTGTGCAGTTGAAACTCTTCTAGCACAGAATGCATAAAGCGGTGACGATCTGAGGATTAATACCAGGTTAGTTTTTTTACCACGGCGAGTCTGTGAGCTAATTACAGTACATACATAGGACACATACTGATACTGATACCTTAACTGTGTTAACTTAACTATGTCATATTTACCTCCACAATCTTTTTATGATCATTATGTATGGAATAAAACATTCCTGATTATTTTAACACATATATATATTAATATAATTATTGTCTATTCAGTAAACCAAAGTTTATTATTGGTGTACATTGTTTATGTATAGCTAATGATATAATATATCTATACATGCATTAAAAAAATCTGAAATGTAGATATATAGTTTATATCACTAAATGCTCATTCTGCCTACATGTATAATAAAAACTAGATATCCAGCTCGTTCGTCACACTCGTCTTTGTACTTGCATGGTGTCATGGTTTCCACAATACAATTGTAAACCTACTCCCCATTAAACACACAACATTTGTATAACATCTATACAACGCGGGCCAAACGTTTTCGACGTTGGTCCAACATTGTATACATGTTATTCAAATGTTTTGTGTTTACTGGGTCAGTGGTCCGAATAATGACCTGCCACAGTGGTTTGGAACTCCCCAGACGTTGGCAGATCTTCACTTGACTTGTCTAACAGCTTCGAAGCAGAAACATATCTTGACTACTATAGCTAGTTCATGTTTGTAGACTGTGACAATAGTAGTCCAGATCACAATTTTCATGAGTCATGGAACCGATTTAGGGTGCAAAAACGTGAAACATTTGCGAGTAAGCATGTATGAATACTGCCTTTGCAATTACATTTTAGTCGCGCAAAATATGATGAATACGGATTGCAAAGGTCCATATAAATTGCCTTGATTATTTATCACCGGAACCTGTAATAGAACAGAATGACAAAATAAAGACAAGTAATATACGCTATTTGTAAAATATCATTGTTAGCTTCAGCTCTTGACTAATGTAGCTGGTTCATTATATAATTGTATTTGCTTCCCGAGTTTTATTACGAGCATTGTCGTCTCCCATAGCATTTTTTTTCTTTAAACATGATTTACATAGCATATGCAGGCTCATAAGCAGTTCACTCATGTCTGCTCCAGTTTTCATTCAGTTGAAGCTGACATTGCTGAAACAGCTGCCATTCAAAATTATGGAAAATACTTACAATAGGCCAGTTGTCCACAATAATCCCCCGCCCTGCCCTAGTGATAAGACATTATTTGAAGATGCATCCTTCCCTGAATACATTTTGTTTTACAGTAATGGTCTTGCTATTCACCACAGTACAGCTGTTTGCCATGTATATTACAAATATTATTTTGTATAAACATATTTTATTTTGCAATTGAAACAAATACAAAAAAGTAGGTTATACCCCCATGAGGCAAATCTACACCCTATCAGGGATGTGTGCAACATGAAATATAATCCCCCAATGGTTTCCGAGATATGCTGCGAAAACGAAAATGCGGACGGACGGCTGGACGGATAAATGTCAGTGAGTATTTTTGTTTTGTGTCGCTTTTCTCAAAGCGAATTCTTCAGATTTAACTTCTACGGTATGACTATGTCATTGTTCAAGATCTAGACCAATCATAATGTCAAAGAACTTTGTCAGTCGTTTTTAGATCGCCGGCCCCAGTTTACGCAGTTGAACACAAAAAAAAAGGAGTTTGCCTGTCAATTAGCTCGATAATTGAGCAGTTAGCAAGTGATTTTATATTAAAAGTCAAACATTAAAAACAAATTTCCCAGGCGATCTGCAACATGACCAAATAAATAAAACTACTGATTTGAGTGGGACTAACGTTACTTATATCAGTTGAGCCTGTATAAAATGTGTTATATGAGACGACAATTCTTAGAAAAAAAGCACGTAGCAGCACGTCGTTTAATAACATGTACAGATCATTATGGCGACTAATATCATGTGTGCAATCTTATATATGTAAATGTCTCTATGGCTATACATACCCAAATAAATGTCATCCGGGGATCACCATATTCTACCTCGAAATAAGGAGAACTTGTAGTTCAATATTTGACCGCAGTTTGCACAACGCGGGTACGACTTGCTTTCTTTCTTGGGTATGCGCCAGCAACGGACACAACGCACTCTGTATTTCTTATATCTGTAAATTAAAATTATATTCAACAAATTATAACTGGATATTCAGTTGTTTGCAAAGAGCAACACACTTGTCTTCACTTTCGTTTCTTCCCCATCGACTGGGCACAATACGGCAATTTTAAGTAATTTATTCCCCCCCCCCCAAAGCACCCCCCCCCCGCCTCCCCACAAAAAAAAAGACTCCAAACCGTTATAAAAGGAGAGGCAACTCCAATTTGTATTAAGCTGACAAACACCCCCTCCCACACACACACACATTGTTACTAATTAAAAATGGAATTATATCTCTGCCAAAGCAGTAGGATCTTCCATTTTCTTGAACAACTCAATAATCGGTGTTGGCGGTTCTGGCCGAAGACCAAGTGCTCAAGAACGAAGTAATAACGATTTGCATAAGTGTGAAATTTCTTGGCTACTACTATTCACAAGCACTATTGCAATAAAACAATTTGCCTTCGCTTAATTATTGACCGTTAACGGTGTAGATATTATTCAAAATCTTCCCGGAATAATAGTATCACCAGGAACAGCGATTATTCCGTGAAACGCAATAGCCTTTACCTCCTTTGTTATCACCGAGCTTGCTAATACAATAAATTATGGGAAGGGGGTCTTATATAACTTTATTTTCACCGAGTTCCCATTCAAAACGGTTTCCGGTGGCGTCACTGCGTTTCACAGAACAGCACACTACAATCATTACAAGTGAAAATGATGGGGTTTTTTTCAAAAAACGTCTGCATCGCATTGACCTGAAACCACCTACAAAATAATTACCCTCAATAAATTTAAAAAAAAATTGGAACGGTTACTGCAATAATTTAGAAGTGAAACATATATTTTTTCAATTACCGTGTCACCCTTTCCATCTAAAAAATACACTAAATTTTGTTTACTGTACTGCAATGACTTCAAGTGAAAAAAGTAATTAATTTATCCCCTACCAGCCCCAGCCCCCTAAAAAAGCATACCCTAAGAAGTGCATTGAAAGGTTGGATCCCTCATTTAGAAATCAGTTTGCAATTTTTTCAAGTTCACCCAAAAATGCCTTCTAGAACTTTTTAATAGCTAAAGTGTTTACTGCAATCATTTTAATGAATATATATATATTTCTAAATTCAATGCAGTTTAAAATATTGAAAAAGCGTATCGTGAGTATAATATGCCTTTTGTTTAAAAACAAATGTTGTGGTGACCGGCAAGTCATAGGCTACAAATCGTATCGAGCTTGACTGAAGTGAATATATAAGTTGAAACGGCTTCGGGAATCGCGATTGTTATATAAGTGCCCTCAACACAATAGTAAGAACGAAACAAACGGAACAAGAACACAATATTTCTCCCTAAACAATGCGCATGCTAGACGATGTCGACCCCTAGATAGACATACCTGATACCACAGGCATTACACAATGGTGTTCTGTCTTCAGCATCGCGCCACAGGGGTGTTTTCTTTGTACCACAAGATGCACATTGTTTTCCTCCTATAACAAAAATACATTTTTATTGGTATTTCATTTAATATTCTCTAGGAAACTTGATTAGTAACAGAACAGTGCTTTATTTACACTACAGAATTGTGTATTGTTACTGATACAATATATGGATAGAGATTATTTAAGCATATCCTTATGTGTCTAAGTTGACTACAGCATGCAATTTGTATCAAAACCGGCATTTATTAACTCCTGATTAGAGATTTAATGTGTATGACACTTGTGACACTATTGTTTAGACATATAATAGGTTATATATAGGTTTCTAACAAATATTAAGGTAATGAAATGGCCTTTAAAAACCATTCGACAGAATGGCCGTTTTTATTACCACACACATGCCGTGGACAGTCATTGAAAAACTGTTCTTAATTTATGTTTTAATTCAGGACGCACAAGTTACTCACATAGCTAGCTATACCAAAGGGGATAGATGTTATAGAGATTAATCAGCATGTTTCTTCATACCTTGTCCAGACAGTTGTCTCACTTTGTATGACTGCTGGGTACACGTCACAGCTGCCCCATAATCTGTAGTCGCCCATTTACCAGCGCACTTCACGCTGGAATCGCCAGATGCATGCACTCTTCTTGCTTGTTTGTCACCATTGTAACTAAAGTACCACACACATAATTTATATAGTCATCGGAGTATTTTAATATAATATTTTTAATATATAATTAATTTGATAACCTTGACCATTAAAAATATGGCACAGCCATCCATCTTTTATTTTGATTTATCTTTACCTCAGGTACCATGACAGTACTAAAACACGTTTTTCTAAAATCTCCCCTACAAGGTTCATCTCGGAACGTCCCGCTTCCGAACTAGAACAATAGGGCTGCCATAAGTCAATGAAAATAATTCCAAAAGCACATGTATTACTTCAATTTGAAATTTTGGTTGATGCCTATTGGCGCGTCAATCCGTCCGTCCGTCCATCCGTCTGTTCTCCACTTTTAACGCTATAATTTGTTTCGCATTAATGGAGCCTTGATTGATTTCAATTAATCATGTGAATTGATTTCACAATTGCTTTCAAATTTCTCGTTAACGCGATTCACTAACCATTTTTCACAACATGTTATGTATCGTTCCAAAATTTATAGTATAATTACATATATTTCACCAATAGCTGGGATATAGGGGGGGGGGGGGGAAGGGTGTCACCTCCGCGTGGTCCCCCCTGGGCAACTTCTTAGAAGGCCAAGCACACCCAAACCTTTCATCAAACCAGGTTTTTCTATTTTTTTGACGTGAAGTTTTTTGTGTTTGCTTTCCGGTGGTACTGAGGTTGTTATGCTTATTTTCGAATAGTTTTTAGTTCAAATTCTTTATATATTCTCTATATATTCATATTTATATATTTTTTCATTGTACTTGTGGTGCCTTACAGTGCTCTCACGGATTATGATCGCTCTGTCGTGCTAGTTCTCGATGACAGACCCGATCCCCAGCTGTGGGGGCATTGTAGGTCTAGTCATAATTCCTCTATGATTTGGTTTTTGTGTTTGCAGTGGTTTCTCTTTGGCATCCTGGCGATGGACGGGATGTCCGAAAGAAACCATTGCCATATAATTATTTTGTCACTTTATTGTTTTAAAGGTTTCTCTGTGGCATCCTGGCGGATAATGCAGCATGTCATAGAGAAGCCATTGCCGTACAATTAGCCTGTGGTGACTTACGGTGTCCTCACGGTTTGTGATCGCTCTGTGATGTCCTCCAATATCACAGACCTTATTAGGCTACCAACTGTGGGGGCACTGTGAGTCTTTAATTTTTTGGCGAAAAGTGAAGTAAAGAAGACATTTACTTACTTACTTAATGGTTTCTCTGTTCATTGTTTATGTCATTCATACTTATGTCTAGATGGGTTTATTTTTTTGATTATAGTATATGGTATTATAGTATATATTATATTTGTTTTGACAATGACACTGTTTTGACTTAGACTTGTAGTTTTTACACAATCACTCCAATTTCATGGAGATATAGTGACTTGAAAAGTCGTTCATTTTAAATTCACTTCATATTTTACATTATTTATACTGATATTTTTATACCCATTAAACTGTGTTGTAGTGCAGGCGCTTCAACATGTCATCAGACTCGTTACATATAGGTGCCAGGAGCATCGTCATCTTATCATATCAAACACTTTAAATTGAATATTTTAGTACGAACATGCTTTTATTAGCTTTGTCTTTCCTTTACTACTTTAACTATACAATATGGGATATTGTAATACCTGGAATTTTCACTTAAATGGCCATACTGGCCGAAAAGTGAAGTAAAGCAAATATTTTACTTACTTACTTACTTAGCTGGGATATAAAAATGGGAGCGCGTCGGACAAACAACTGGGAGGTTTCAGGGAGGGATATACCCTTAAAAATGTAAACTCGATCAAATTCAAAATGGTCGTCTTACGGCCATTTTTATTTTTACCATGCGTAATATCTAGAAAACCATGCCAGATAGCTAGACCATTACTATAAACTAAATGTAAAACTGCATGGAAGGATGCACTCTGAAAAAATTCAATTCGATCAAATTCAAAATGGCTGATTTTCGGCCATTATTTACTTTAATGCCTGCTATTCGGCAAACGGTGCCAGGTGGCTAGACCATTACTGTGAAATAAAATCCGAGATTCATGGAAGGATGGGGTGTGTAAAGAGGATTACATCGCACCTCACATTCGATGATGCAAGCATCTGAGACATTCAGCACGGTTTACCGGCCTAGCGCATTGATTGTGGTCATCTTTAATATTGATATAGTGTATCATTCAATAAAATAGGGAAGAAGGTTAGGATAGGCAGATATGCGTCGTTGGCAAATAAACGGTTTTGCAGGATGATGACGTGACCTCACTGAAGTCAGGCAATTGATAAAGGTCTGAAAGACTTCAATTCCTCGTGGAATAGATTTACACTAGCTGATATACCTGCTCGGTCTCTTTCACTGTAGGCCTATATTCACATAGTTACAATAACTACACCATCAAAAGGATATTATATGGGTCTAGAGGCAACAATTTTATCTTAAAAATTTCGTTCAAAAGCAATTTTTTCTTTACAATTTCATTCAAAACCACACCTCTTGGGTTAAAATTCAGTATGACACCAGCATTTAGTCCTACTTGGAGATTAGACCTATATAGATCAGTAGGTAATGACAATAATCACAATCAAGTACCACTCGCTGTAAGCTACCTATTATCTAGACCTGTATTAGCAGATTAAGTAAGTACCCGGTAGATATCCACCGAAGGCTATCAAACACCCTGTTCCGCGTTTCAGATTTAAAATAATAGCTTCGTGCCATATGCTTTTATTTGATAAAGACATTTTGTGTAAGAAAACTGTATGATCCCCGGCGTAGAAGCAAAACTTTTTAAATTTCAAATTATGCTATACGTAGTGCGGATGCATATTAGCAGAAATACATTATATTAGCCATGCTCAATAAATTTGTGAGCTAAGTTGTGCAGTGTTTTATTTAGCCTAAATATATCTAAAATAACTTAAAGGAATGTTCATCCCATAAATGAATATAGAATAAACACGCTGTGCCTTATGATGGTGGTTATTTTTGCCAGCCCAACGTAGCTGTACACAGTCCTGCAGACATGAAACGTTGAACCAATGTCGGTTTAATGTGGTCCACACTCAGTGACGCTAACCCAAGGTGAAACCAACATTGAATCAAACGTCGCAAACGTCTGCTGGGAGGTCTATTAAACTCTGCAAAGCCGGAGGCAGTATCTGCTTACTTTTAGAGTAAGCAAAGCAGATACTGCTTTATGGCTTTGCAGCACGGCAGTACTACCTGAAGCGCGATGAGATGGCCAACTGAGCAGCATCTTGTTGAAAGTTATTTCTAATCTGCAAGGTGACGCCGCAGAATTTAGGGTCCACTTTTTGAGGGCTGCGCATCGGCTGCTTTGACTTCCGGACTGAGCGATGATCCCGTGATTCGTTATTGTGTCTTGACCTTTTGTGAGAGCCCTCAAATTCAATGTCATCACTGCTGACGTCATCGTCTTCACGTGTCGTGGAAGCGGTAGGCTTGCAGTTGCTGCTTCCTATGAATACGTTGGATGGTTCACCACTAGATATACGATCTGGTCCTGGAACAGCTCTAATCTGGTGACAGTCATGTGCACACACATTTTCAGATGTTTCAAGGTTCGCTTGATCTGGCTCCAAATGAGATGAATCAGCTGCTTCATTGTCACTCTCCGAGGATGAAATTAAGCCTACGTCAAGTCCTCTGTTATAACAGGTATCACTTAAAATGCGGGCACTGTTTGGGCATGATTTGTGTAGGCCTGCTGGAGATCTGAAAGCACAATATTATTATTAACTCAACTAAAGTTACTTCGCCTAAAGAAAACTAGTTATTTCACTATCTTGGAATTTTTTCAGTCTATAAAGTTGGATCCCAAACTAGGCTTAGATTTGATCTTGAGGTTAAACATGTTAAAGGGACTGCGTATGTTGCCAATTTAAAAAAAATAAATGTATGTAAGGTTATATTGCCTACTGATCTTAAAGAATGATTCAACTGCAAAACGCGCATGCCTGGGACAGTCAAGTGTAGGCCAACATTAGTCTATTGAGTACAGATTGACGGCATTAGTATAGCCACTGAAATGATTACAAGATACTTTTTAAACGGGACATTGATCCAATGTTGTTTTGATGCTAGGCCAACGTCTGCGACGCTGGCCCGACATTGAACCAACATTGAATAAATGTTCAATGTTTGAGAGAAAGTCCTCCTGCATTCAATACAAGCTTGGGTCAAGCAGTTTCAACATCCCCTCAGTAATACAGTCAGTTTGTTTGCAAGCCAGTGATCAAGTAG
This sequence comes from Flabesymbios commensalis, assembly GCA_964017125.1. Taxonomy (NCBI): domain Eukaryota; kingdom Metazoa; phylum Annelida; class Polychaeta; order Terebellida; family Flabelligeridae; genus Flabesymbios; species Flabesymbios commensalis. The sequence continues at coordinate 43,541,048 of OZ024902.1, read as the reverse complement.
GGGTAAGGGCCAAGAGCTTTGAATTATAAACTCATAGATGTCGCTCAAGTATATATGAACTTGCTGTGATTTGAGAACTTGCTCTTAATGAGGCTTTGGGTATGAAACGCATATTTAGTAATATTATGGAATAGGGACTTAGCCTACCAACGGGCACTATTGCCTTCTGGGGACCCTTGTCCCGCGAATTTTGACAGCTGACCACACCTTTAAATATTTAAAAATCATCAAAAAAATAATTCAAAAGCATTGAGAAAGACTAAACTAGTTTAATCATGTTAATTTCCATGACGTATATTGCCAAGTAAACACATTTGTTTGCAGTTTACAACACTCAATACCGGTATTACAAATACCCACGATCTCAGACCTTGGAATCTAGGTACGGTACGGTATTTTGAAAGTCACCGACGTTCATTGGTGTGTGAAAGCGAGGGATTAAGGGGGGGGGGGTAACCTGCAGCACTGATTGTCTGCCCAACGCTGAGCCGACGAAATCAACATGTGGCCCAATGCTGTGCTAACATTCAACCATCCCTTAGGTTTACAAATAGTTTGTTTGTCTGGATTCTTAGATAAATTGTTTTTTAAAAATCTAAAAGACCAGAGAGTCAACGAAATAAATACTTATCCTTAATTAGGGCAAATTGATTACGAATTAAAATTAGGTATTAATTAGGCCATAAGTTAATTAATAATTAAAATTTCTGAAATCCGTGAGGAAATTGAATGCACAGGCAAAAGCTCTTTCAAACAAACGAAACAAAATTGAAATCGGATAAGAATTAAGAGAGGAGAAGCATTTCTTGCGAATTGTGGACTGAGTGCCCTAATTAAGTCTTAATTAGGTCATAAGTTAATTAATAACTAAAAGTTCTTAAATCCGTGAGGAATTTTAATGCACAGGCACGAGCTGTTTCAAACAATCCAAACGAAATTGAAATCGGATAAGAATTGATGGGGGAGAAGCATGTCTTGTGAATTGTGGACAGAGTGTCCTAATTTTGTCTTAAAGGGACTGGCCCAGGCTAAAATCATCAAAAAATCGGTGATTTTATTTCGGGTTCTTAATATGACCATATGATGTAAACATGTACATAGACTAGAACTGCAAATTTTTATAATTTTTGTGCTGCGCATTCATCAGTCAGACTAGATATAGAGACGAAATTCCCGCATTTCCTATTTTTGACATGGTTGTCAATAATTAGAAATCAGGAATTTCGTCTCTATATCTAGCCTAACTGGTGAATGCGCAGCACAAAAATTATAAAAAATTTGCAGTTCTAGTCTATGTACATGTTTACATCATATGGTCATATTAAGAACCCGAAATAAAATCACCGACTTTTTGATGATTTTAGCGTGGGCTAGTTCCTTTAATTAGGTCATAAGTTCATTAATAATTAAAATTTCTCAAATCCATGAGGAAGTTGAATGCACAGGCACAAGCTCTTTCAAACAAACGAAACAAAATTGAAATCGGATAAGCATTAAGAGAGGAGAAGCATTTCTTGCGAATTATGGACGGAGTACCCTAATTAGTGTCCTAATTAGGTCTTAATTAGGTCATAAGTTAATTAATAATTAAAATTTCTCAAATCCGTGAGAAAGTTTAATGTACAGGCACAAGCTCTCAATTTTTGAAGGGCCATTAAAGATTTATTCATCGTAAATATATAAGCTAAAAATAATTATAAACAAGGCCCGTCGGCGACGGAAATAGGCCTCAGCCTCTAATCGTCGTTTGAAAGTGAAAACCATTTGAAACAAGAGCACACTAGACAATAGCCCGCCACCATTATTGAAATTGTCAGTTGGCCATTTTGAATTTGATCAAGTTAAAATTTTTATGGCATATCCCTACCTGAAACTGCACATTTTGCTTAATAGTAATGAGCTAGCTATCTGGCCCAGTTTTGCAGATATTACTCATATTAAAAAATAATGACCGACAATTAGCTATTTTGGCCGCCATGACCTAGTTTCTGTCCGAATCCTACCAATTTCGAACTCATCCGAGCTATTAGTGAAATGGATATATGGTATAAATTTTGAAGCAGAACATAAAAAAATATTGAGTGAATCGCGTTAACGAGAAAATTTGACAATCGGGAGTGGACGCAGGTAGGCCATTTTGAATTTAATATTGTTGAAATTTTTCATGGTATATCCCTACCTGGAACTGCACATTTTGTTCCATAGTAATGGTCTGGTCCGGTTTTCCAGATATTACGCATATTAAAAAAATAATGGCCGATAATCGGCCATTTTGGCCGCCATGACCTAGTTTCTGTCTGAGTCTTGCCCAATTTCGAACTCATCCGAGCTATTAGTGAAATAGATATATGGTATAAATTTTGGAGCGATACATAAAAAAATGTTAAGTGAATCGCGTTATCGGAAAAAATTGTCGATCGGAAAAAAAGTCAAGGTCATAAGGGTCACAGAAAGATCAAATGTGAAATTAGTCAAGCTTTAGTCGTGATTAACCTTTATGTGAAGTTTAATGTGCATTGCAGTTATGCGGAACAAGCTGAAAGTGGCGGACAGACGGACGCGCCTGGTGACGACAATAGGCATCCGCCAAAATTTTGGCTGAGGCTTAAAAACTCTAGTACGCCCCCCCCCCCTCTCCTGGTAATTGAATGGTGGCGCCCTTAAATGATTATGTAGCTTAATTAAATATTTTTAATACATATTCTATGATCAATTCGTGACATTACTATATTATCATTTAATTCCTTGCTTGTGACAAAATTATAATAGTAACTTCCGTATTATCTATCTCACATCAACTTACTATAATAATACTATAATAATAATAATACTTTTATTGACAAAGAGAATCAGTATGATACAAATGTCAGTGTTATAAAAATAAAAAGTAGTCTATGGTATCAAATAATATTCATAATAAGAAATGCATAGAAGTATATGGTTATGAAAATATACCTTTTACACATTAGACAAAAATATGTATAGATTTTATGTAGACCTAGGCCTATAATAAAAATACATCTCCTTTCATTTCAGCACTTATAAGCACATTTTGAAGTGATCAGTATTCCCCACAGGAATATTGATCGAAATTCTTTAACATCACAAAAAAAAATTCGGAGAAGTCTAGTTTAAACAGATATATATTTTAAATTTGATTCAGGCTTGCACTTATGTCAGGAATGCAAACTTGTACTAAATGGAATATGTTAAAGAACAATATATATTACAGCATTTACATCTGTTTCATATCTAACTTTACACAATTAATATTTAGCCCCATGCCTTAACAATAAATTTTGCTAATGAAAGCAATACATTCATATTTTGCGAGGTGAGGATTGAGATAAATTTTTCTTTATTTGCCTGAGTCAGGAAATTTGGTATATATCTCGTAATTTCATCAAATAAAATCTTACGGTTTTCTGAATGAGACACACATTCTGTAAGAAAATGATATTCATCACCCACTTTTCCAGGACACGCAGCACAAAATCGCTGATTGGCTGGTGTTAAAGGCCGGGTATATCTACCGGTTTCAATTTCTAAGTGATGGGAACTAAGGCGTAGCCTTGAAATTGCATAGCGAAATTTTGGAATGTTAAAGAAAAGATAGGGTTCTGGCATGAATGTGTATTTAATTTCTTTATAAAGTCTAAGCTTAGAATTCTTAACAGAATTATTGATCTCATCTAGCCAATGCTGTCTGAATATAGATTCAAGATGATGACGTATATATTTAGAAAGAGTTTTTTTTGGAGGAACATCTGTCCACAGTTCTGCAAGTGTGGAGTGTGGTTACAAGTACTTGACAGGATGCCTCACCTATTAGCACTTGACACATCATCGGCATTGTGTTGATCAGTGGCGGCATTGTGTTGATCAGTGGCGGCATGTGACAGCTGGCGACGACGTGACAACATCAGGTGATCCAGACTGATTGGGCTCGAGTCAAACTCTACTTTAGTTTGAGTTCCACTGGTACTCATCTCGCTTGGCGATCCTGATCATCCACCAACAAAATACTGACTGATCTTAGCAGCGATCGCGCGATCTCCGATAAACTCACTACTTTCACTCACTGTTTACCGTGCACCTGCACACCAAGATGGTTTCTAGCGCCAATCTCGGCAGACTACCCTTTCACCTCCAGCTAATATCACGAGACATCGACACAATGTTGGGTTAATGTTGGGCCAACGTCGTGGGCGGTGGGCCAACTTTAACCAAACATCGTGTCAGCCTCTCGTGTTTGATGGGATAAGACGTCTGCCAAACGTTTTCTAATGGTGGGCCTATGTTGTCCTCACAACGGGCCAATGTTTCGTGTTATGGGTGCCGCGCAGTGCGTGTTATGACGGTCTGGTGATTTTCATCTCAAAGGCTTTTCAATTCGCCAATCTCTCTTTAAATCCATATCACACACCGCGTTCTTAAAAAAAATAGTTTCAATCATGTAAATATCCACTCTCGTAAAAGAGCTGTATATACCATTTAAAACTGAATCACATCATTACAGCAAATTTGTCAAATAAATTTCCACACTGATGATAAATGGAACCAGTTACGAAGATGACACACCAGCTACAAAATACAAAGGGTTAACTCTTCTCTGACTCATACATATTGTGACAAATTTGCGATAATAATCATACTCATCTTACCGTTCAATTTTGACTTACTGACTTTTTGGCAACTGCAAAATTATAGTGAATTGCAGTGGACACAAAGTAAAACAATCTAGCCAAAAGATAGATATTCATGTGTGTTATTTTGTGTGCAATGAGGGCCATGGAGATCGCCCACCAAACAAATTACATTGAGCCCTTGTTGAGTTAATGTTGGGCCAACATCGAAGACGGTGGCCCAACGTTATCTCAACATCAACTCAATGTCACGTGTGTGTGTGAGCACTGCCGGTATGAGATGTGGGTACACTGTGCGAGGGGGCTGCGAAAATTTGATCACTGTTGGGCCAACGTCAGACACATTGTCCCAACAGTGATAAAAAATTGGGCCAGCACTGTGCAGCTGTGTGTTGCTGGGAACCAGGATCTAGCTGGGGCAATATTGTTGCATGTGACCGCATTTTATTTAACGTAAAGCATTTCTATCACTTGTAATTAAAGAAAATGACGCTCTATTTTATGCGGCGTCAGGTTAGCTCATTGGTAGCGTGGTTGACTCAGAACCCAGGGGTACCGGGTTCGAGACCCGCTGCAGCCTATATATTTCTTTGGTGCACACATATGCAGTGACCCAAACTGTTCAAATTTGTGGGATAATAATGCCAACTGAACGTATAATCGATATGACGTGCTAGTACCCCGCCAAATAGCAGCTAGCTGAGCGGAGGAGCAACAGCCTCCTTCTCAGGGCCACATTAGCACAGCTAGGTGGCCCTGCTACAGTGCTTTGATATTCTCTTCTGTAATTGCTGCGTTCTGATAGGGTCTCAAAATCTGGTGTACCGTGACCCACACCTGACCCTGAAACTATGTCAAGCTCGAAGATCCCTTTTACCTATGAGAGACAAGTTTATATAATTATGTCTCCCCTATATTGGGCTAAAGTTGTCATTATATGCCTAGTATTATTATGACCAGTACATGCGATCAACCTGTGTTGTATTATAGTTGGTCCATCCTATACAATGACGGCCCAGCATAAAAGCAACATTGAATGTGCGTCTTTTACTTATGTTGTTGTAGATTTGCTTTTGTGTAAGACCAATATACCATCAGAATGTCCAAAGTGATGTTAACAACCACTCTTTGTTTAATGTTGGGACAGCATCTCAGATTGTGGATTAACATGAACCCAGCGCTGGGTCATCGTTCTTACTGGTGTGCAGTCTCAGTCAGTATGACACACTGACCCAATATTGGTTTAATGTTGGTCTATCGTTTGCGATGCAGGCCCAACATTAAGAAAATGTTGGGCCGGTGTAGACCTATCCTGCTTACGCTGTAGGATTGACAATGCTGGATTGATGTATGCCAATTGTCTACCACGCTGGCCTAACATAAAATCAACATTGACCATGTGGTTTAGAATATCAAGGACACCATTTTTGTCAGTATTGCCTTATTGGCCAGACAAAAAATCAGGTCAAATTCATGAATACGTCTACAGAACACATTTTACAGTGCAATCAATCAGAGCCACTAGCTGACGCTAGTGAAAGTATAGTGGATATGATGAATGAGAATGAGGAGCAACGGATGGTAAGGAAACATGTTATTTTCCTGATACACCAGAGTATGAAGAATATATTTCAATCATCAAAATTGTCATGCGTCAACAAATAAAAAAGATATCATGCAATCACTGATGGCCAAAATATGTGATACCGTAACACTGAAAAACTGTGATACCGTAACAAAAAGTTACAAAAATTGATTTTCTTTGAAAAGTAAAGACAATACTTGATGCTGTGCTTCTAATCATTAAGCTATGTAGTATTCAATGTCAGTAAGTATTTTTTTCAGGTCAGTGGATATTGCCGTGCTAGTGTAATCAGCGTTACGGTATCACTTAAAAATCGTTACGGTATCACACAGACATGACTATTTTTACCGCAAAAGATTGCTCTTATCTTATCTTTCTCTTAATATTATAAGGATCTATCTTAACTTTTGTGATGGGAATGAGAAACAGTTAAAATGAGATGAATCTTAAGATGTTTAGTGGGATGGGCTGCAGGGACCAGGTTCTGGAATAATCCTAAAGTACTAAGCTGTAAAATCACTACATTATAATGAATGTGGGCCTACTGGTTAAGATGGACTTGGTCAATTAGCTTGGAGTTTGAGATCGTCTTTTTATAACGAATATCTCACCTAGTTAAGTTATTCACTTCAATAAAACCTGAGAAACTCCCTCCCCGCCCGCATGAGTGAAGCATTTTGAGGTGCATCCTTCCCTGAACTCTCAAATTCTGTTATACAGTAATGGGCCATTTTGCATTTGATCGAGTTTTCTAGGGCATATCCATCCCTGAAACCGCACATTTTGTTTCATAGTAATGGTCTAGCAGCTATCTGGCTCATTTTGTCAGATATCGGGGTACTGGGATGATTGCTAGTAGTAGTACTTTTCGCCCCCATCCGGGGAGGGTCATTAGGGATCTGTTTCGTCTGTTGGATGCTGTTACGGCATTGTACGGAAGCACTAGTCTACAGCAATCATCCAAGGGCAGCTGCAGCCTCCTCGTATCTGGCTATAATCTTCGGGCGGATTGCCAGTGGCGTACCCTGGTTCCTCCGCTCAACAGCGGAGCCAATGCAGCACCCGCATCAGTGCTGGCGCTGATGTAGGCTGTGGTAACCTTAAATAACCGGCAATAGCGTGTTTGACATTAGGTCTTTCACGTGGGATGAATGGAGTTACCCAGAGGGAGTGATCCTTCCTATTGTTACTCTGGGGACTATCCGACCCGAGAATAGCGGAGCTGTGCAAAATGCCAAAGAGTTTCATCATTAAATTGTACAGCGAAACTCAAGTCTCCGGCCGTCTGGGCATGTCTGGGGGTATATCTCCTAGACATGCCCAGAACCCCTTATCGGGCGAGCGAAGGAAAACGCTCTCAATAACCCACCATGCCCTATCACCCCACCCTCGCATCATCATCTGTACATCATTCATCTCATTAATTGAATACAACGTTTTTATCGTATTATAATGTCACTTAAAAGACCTTTTGTGCCGAAAAGTGACGTAAAGCAATGATTTACTACTACTACTACTTGTCAGATATCAGGCATATTAAAGTTAATTATGACCGATGGTCGGCCATTTTGAATTTGATTCAGTTCATTTCCAGGGCATATCCCTATCTGAAACCGCACATTTTGTTTTATAGCAATAGTCTAGTTATCTGGCACGGTTTGCCAAGTATCAAGCATATAGTGGTAATTATGGCCGATGGTGAACCATTTTGAATTTGATCAAGTTAACATTTTTCACGGCATATCCCTACACGTTTTGTTTTATAGTAATGGTCTAGCTATCGATTTGGCTCGATTTGCCAGATATCGGGCATATTGAAGTTGATTATGGCCGATATTATGCCATTTTTAATTCGATCGAGTTGAATTTTTTCAAGCCATATCCCACCCTGAAACCGCACAGTGTGGCAGATAGGCAATTATGCTATATTTCAGAAGATGGGCATTGAAAGGAAGTGTAATTTTAAACAAGAACCCTGCGGTTCTGAACATTATGGAGAGTTATTTTTTGCATCAGACTGAAGTTTATATTAAAGCAATGGGCCATGCATGTAAAACTGTAATCAAAACAAATATTATTTTCCGCCAATAACTACTTTAGATTGCAAAAACTTGCTTAAAATAATTAGATGCACAAGTGCAAGATGTATTTTCTGTTAGCTCACATGATAGCAGTAGGCCTATATTAAAATACCGTGCAAGCACTCCTAACACCCCGTCCTGGATGTAGTGACTTTCTTAAAAATCGTGTAATAAATATCATAAAACAAATTTATATGATGTTTTTTAATAAATCGTGTTATAAGATATTATAATTAGCACTGATATTATATTATTCATAGGATAACTACCAAGCCTTTATAAGCAGGGTTCAACACGCTACAATAAACACAACAACTTAAAGGTGTAGTCAACTGTTAAAATTCACGGGACAAGGGTCCCCCAGAAGGCAATAGTGCCAGTGGGTAGGCCAAGTCCCTATTCCATAATAATACTAAATATGCGTTTCATACCTAAAGCCTCATTAAGAGCAAGTTCTCAAATCACAGCAAGCTCATATATATACTTGAGCGACATCTATGAGTTTATAATTCAAAGCTCTTGGCCCTTACCCCTACTTTGTCGCTTGCTTGCAAACAAACTGACTGTATTACTGCGGGGATGTTGAAACTGCTTGACCCAAGCTTGTATTGACATGCCCAGTAAACACAAAACATTTGTATGACTTTATGCAATGTTGGACCAACGTCGAAGACGTTGGGCCGACGTTGTATAAATGGTATACAAATGTCTTGTGTTTGCTGGGCAGGCGGACTTTCTCTCAAACATTGAACATTTATTCAATGTTGGTTCAATGTTGGGCCAGCGTCGCAGACGTTGGCCTAGCATTAAAACAACATTGGATCAATGTCCCGTTTAAGTAGTATCTTGTAATCAGTTCAGTGGCTATATTAATGCCGTCAATCTGTACTCAATAGGCTACTGTTGGCCTACACTTGACCGTCCCAGGCATGCGCGTCTTGCAGTTGAATCATTCTTTAATCCTTGTAGGCTACTTACAACTGCAATCATCAAACACCAGACTACACGAATGTATAACCAGCGCCAATGCACAGTGCCTACTGCAGACCCATGCGAGACGTTAACTCAATGCTGGTTCAATTTTGGCCCATCGTCTACGGCGTCTACCCAATATCTAACCAACATTGGGCCAACGTCTCATGTTTGCTGGGGTCACATCCTTGCAGTCATCAAGTCATCATACATGCACTGTAACTAGAACTACCCGTACTTAAATGACGAGGTAAATGACTACGGTATATTATATATTCGGAATTCAATAAAATTAGAGCAACATACTTCATTATGATATAAATATATATATATATATATTGCATAAAATAACCTGCTCCAGAATTATTGAGTGCCCATGGTAGTACTGGTTTGACAAAAGCTTTTAAATTGACAAGAATCGTTGTTGTTGCAACATTGACCTAATGTTGGATTAACGTTGGCACAACGTCTTCGACGCTGGCCCATCATTGGATCAATGTCTCGTGTTTGCTGGGTACGAACATAACTCCTTACAATATAAGCGAAAATGCTACAATTGTAAGCATGGTAATACATTGCGCTGACCGACCTATATGAGGGGGGTCCGTCGTCTCCAAGGGGGGTGTGAAAATGACAAAAAGGTGGTAGATTAAATTCTTGCTCGCTACTCACCATTTTAGATGACTACATGATTATATGATAATAAAGCAAAATAAAAAGATAGTAGTTTTTTAGTTATTGATACTAGTATATCTGTAATATACGTAGTTTGTTATAAAAATGATTTTATTTCAAATTAAAATATATAAAAAAACATAATTCTTCATGATATTTTGAATATATAGTACAATGAGCGACCTCTAGTTATGAAAAACGTCGACCCCGTGTCTGAGATATGTGGTCGCTCAGTGATCTGATGCACTGCCATGTCTTCACTGCTTATCGACGGTCGCCGAAATAAGTATGCGTTTCATTTGCTCTGTTGTTATTTAATACTTACAATAAATGTGAAAAAGGTCTAAAATTGACCTGCCATTGAGCCAACGTTTGTTCAATTTTAGTCCACCGTCGGCAACGCTGACCAAGTATTTTGTCAACCCTGGTTGAACGTCTGTGTTTGCCGGCTATACCCAGATATCGCCACTCGATCGCAACACGTAGCCAGTGTGTAAACACCTTTAGCTGACACCTTTTACAGCCAAGAGCTAATGCAGAGCACGATAGTATGTCAATATATTTTTATTAAGCGTATATATCACATGAGCGCAAAAATTCTCATTGGGCGACAGTCATATTAAGTGAGAGACATGCAATTGTAGTCAAAATGATTATAACTTAGTATATGCCCTAGTCATAATTCTAATATATCTATTAGGTCCTATAATATTTTATGGTTGTAGTTATTACAATAATTTAATACGCAATTAAACATACAAACACGGGTGTAGCTTACATGTATAATATACAAACGATTACGGTAATATAATTAGGTTTGAATTTAATACGTTAGACTACTATACTAGTGGTGCTATTGATAACAAAATTAAATTGACCAGAATATAGTCGGCACTCCCCCCCCCCCCTCACTAATTTAGCAAGACCCGCAATGAGATAACAACTGCCATACTGAAAACCCCTTCTGATTTTCGAGCCTATAACCTCGGGACAGCGAGGAGTTAGGCGCTATAGAAATTTCATATATATATATGGGCAAAGCCCGCCACTTCAAGACTTTTCCACAAGCTAATATCAAAAAATCAACTTCTCACTAGACCTCTTTTTACAACTTTATTTTAAAATATAAAAAATATTTATTCTTGTCCTAAAAAATTGGGATACCAAGTATAAAACATCAATTTTATTCATTTTTTCACGGAACAATTAAAATTATCAAAAAACACACACAGAATACTTACATTTTTTTATAGTTTAAACATTTACCAAAATATCTGATATGTATTGGGCATTTTTGTACAAATACTATGCAAAATAAAAACATGCACAATTAAATATAATAATGTAATTTCAATGTTTCTAAGTGTCAATGGTCTTGATACATTGCAGTATACGAGATATAAAGGTTTTTCAAAGTAGTAGTGTATTTTTATTTTAGTTTTTTCCTGATGAGAACAGTAGTGTGTACATGTTCAATACCCTTTCAATATTGTTTTAAATAAACTTGGCAATACAATAAATTATGCGTGTCATTGTCACCAGAATTATTGTATCTACTATTTCACTATACTTCACCAGGCACAAAATCATTATCTACTGGCCGAAACGTGAAGTAAAGAAGACATTTACTTACTTACTTAATGGTTTCTCTGTTCATTGTTTATGTCATTCATATTTATGTCTAAATAGGTTTACTTTTTTTGATTATAGTATATAGTATTATAGTATATATTATATATTTGTTTTGACAATGACACTGTTTTGACTTAGACTTGAAGTTTTTACACAATCACTCCAATTTCATGGAGATATAGTGACTTGAAAAGTCGTTCATTTTATAATCACTTCATATTTTACATTATTTATACTGATATTTTTATACCCATTAAACTGTGTTGTAGTGCAGGCGCTTCAACATGTTATCAGACTCGATACATATAGGTGCCAGGAGCATCGTCATCTTATCATATCAAACACTTTAAACTGAATATTTTAGTACGATCATGCTTTTATTGGGTTTGTCTTTCCTTTACTACTTTAACTATACAATATGGGATATTGTAATACCTGGAATTTTCACTTAAATGGCCATACTGGCCGAAAAGTGAAGTAAAGAAAATATTTTACTTACTTACTTACAAAATCATTATCAGAATTAAAAGTAACGTATTCTGTATTTATGTGTATAATGGACGTTATTACACACTGCCATGGGGTACTGGGATGATTGCTAGTAGTAGTACTTTTCGCCCCCATTCGGGGAGGGTCATTAGGGATCTGTTTCGTCTGTTGGATGCTGTTACGGCATTGTACAGAAGCACTAGTCTACAGCAATCATCCAAGGGCAGCTGCAGCCTCCTCGTATCTGGCTATAGTCTTCGGGCGGATTGCCAGTGGCGTACCCTGGTTCCTCCGCTCAACAGCGGAGCCAATGCAGCACCCGCATCAGTGCTGGCGCTGATGTAGGCTGTGGTAGCCTTAAATAACCGGCAATAGCGTGTTTGACATTAGGTCTCTCACGTGGGATGAATGGAGTTACCCAGAGGGGGTGATCCTTCCTATTGTTACTCTGGGGACTATCCGACCCGAGGATAGCGGAGCTGCGCAAAATGCCACAGAGTTTCATCATTAAATTGTACAGCGAAACTCAAGTCTCCGGCCGTCTGGGCATGTCTGGGGGTATATCCCCTAGACATGCCCAGAACCCCTTATTGGGCGAGCAAAGGAAAACGCTCTCAATAACCCACCATGCCCTATCACCCCCACCCTCACATTATCATCTGTACATCATTCATCTCATCAATTGACTACAACGTTTTTATCGTATTACAATGTCACTTAAAAGACCTTTTGTGCCGAAAAGTGACGTAAAGCAAAGATTTACTACTACTACTACACACTGCCATATTGAATAATCGAGGTGTTTTTTTGTCTAAGCACATTTTTGATTATTTCTATGACGATATATATTGAGTTTCTGTCATTTCGTGCCTGTTAATTAATATTTCCAATAAAAATGCAAAATACGTTACCAAAATACGTTACATAACTAACATAATTCATGTTATGATAAAGTAATGATACTAAATGTCACTATATCCAGTAAATAGTTGTATCATGCAAAGTGTGAGTGTTTTGTACTTTTGTTACGAAACATAATGCACTATTACAACATTGTTTAGTGAAGAGCAAAATACGTTACCAAAATACGTTACCAGAATACGTTACAAAATGTAACGTATTTTGTGTAACGTATTCTGGATTTTTTTTACTTTTTGCACAATTGTAACGCTGGGTTCAGTTGCCAGGCTAAATTTTTACTTGCTGGGTAGAGACATACCTAGTGAGTAACTAAAGGGCCATTTGTTCTTAAGTGTGCATATCACTATATCTTCAGAGTCCATGTAACGTATTCTGTTTTCTTAAAAAATAAATAGCGTCTGCTTGTTTGTATTGATTATTGCAAGAGTAGTACTGTTAGTATCACATAATTTTTTTATGTCTTTTTATATACATACCTTAGATTACATATTCATCACACAGCAAGGAACTTAAGTTGATCTTAGAATTTTTGGCAGATAAAAACAACTAACTAACTCAAATGTAACGTATTCTGTTATTTTGTGACGACATGAACATTAATTCAATTTTGCAAGGGGCAATATACTATTTTTGGGAATTATTTTTATAAATACAATTACTACTATTATGTTCAGCAAATTCAAACAATTTATCTTCTAAAAACTGCACTTACTCATGAGCAGTGACCTGTCTAAGACAAAAATTCAAGCTGGCGACATGCCAAAAATGTCATTTTTAAGGCATTACAGTGGTCAAAAGCACATTTTTTCTTGTCTAGGCTATGGATAACTATACATTTTCTGAAAGATCTATGCATGAATTCAGTGATAAAACTGGTTAAACAAAAGTGGATGTCACTACAAACGAGAACACTGCTGGGGTCACATGATTCTTGAAGTCGCGGGCTTTGCCCATATATATATCCATTCATTCATTTTGTCACCCACATCTCTCGGATAACCCAGGTGGCTAGATCACAGCCTGTGGTAGTGAGATGGTAACAACCTAATTAAGATCATCAAGCCGGGATTAAACCACAGTTGCATCAATAATTTTGAACACTTTTTCAACGTTAAAACAATGACAATTATATTAAATATTTTACCATGTTTGTACTTGTTTTTTTCGCATGTCAGATCGTCGTGATGAAAAGTTTAACTTCTATGGGGCCTATTAACGGGAATTGCAATGTTTCCGTAACCACGTGCTTGATTCACAGTACCAGTCAATGGGCGAATTTCGCCAAGTTTAGCCGCCATTGAGCCAGTGGCAAATGTTACAGCCAAATTAGTACGCCCTGGATGACGCGGTCGCTCATTCGAGGGAAGGGTGCTCTTGGCGCCAAGATATCACGGTTGGGTCTTGCGTTGGCGTGGGGGTGGGAGCGTGTCAGCCAGAATGGGGTAGTTTCATTGTGAAAAACCTTCAGTGCACAGCAAATCAGTCGGGTAATTTGGGGAATACTGTATCCGCATCACATTTAAAAGATATTTAAAAATAAAATAGATTTAATCCACAGTCAACAGCATACTTATTTGTCACAGTGTAGCGATTACAGTCATTACATAATTGCAGGGGTAGGCTATACAGCTAGTTGTGGCGAGGTGGCTGACTGCATCGTGTGCATAGTGCAGCAAACATGAGACATTGAGCCATTGTTGGTTCAATGTTGGGCCAGCGTCGTAGACGGTGTAACCTCATAGAACCAACAATCACCCAAAATCTCGTGTTTGCTGGGTTAAGACCTAGCCACCCGCAAAACGTGCTGTAGTAGGCATGTCATCTGCTCTGCAAAGGGAGTATCTGCTCACTTGTAAAGTGAGCGGATACTGCCTTTAGGCTTTGCACGGCAGCTGTAGTTCAACTGTCTGTACGTTTATCAGGTGATATTGTGTTATCACGTGGTCGCTGAAAGCCAATCAGCAGATCACATGGTATACTGTGCAGTATACTGAAAGGTCCAGGGAAGTGACGACCCAGATTCTGTGTGTGTGATTGGTCAGGGAAGTCTATCTCGTCCTATGATCTGCTTAAGATGTAGGTCAGCCTACCTCAGAATGTTCTTCACCACAATTGTAGCTATGGTGTCAGAGGCATTTAAACCAAGGGTTGGATTTTTAAAGGCAATATATATTATTGATAAATATTGTATCGATATCATGAAAGATTTGGTCTCAAGAGTAAGACATCTGTTAGCTTTCCCCAGTTTCAAACTCTCATTGTGGTGTTTTTTTAAGATTATATTGGCCTAGTTTGATCCCAAGGTAGCCATTGTTCTCAGTAAAATCTACTGGCTATCTACAGGGCATAAATCAATAGCCCAACACACATCTTAAAAAATGGAGCCGCTAACTGTCCTAAAATTGACGACAGAAATACAGCAAATACAGATATTTGTGTTTATTCAGAAACAACGTTTGGTGGGCCTACTGTAGGCTGTGGAATGACAGAAAACTGAACCTGTGCGTTTTTCCGTATTTGAGAAGATGTGAGTGATAGTCATTTGGGACACACATTATATGAAAACACAAAAAAACAGTGCCCAGAATCCGTTTTGTGAACCATATTAAAACATTATTGGAATGAGTTCCAATAATGTAAAAACAGATGTGGTCAGAGCATCGATTTTTTCGATGATCACCTTACTGCAGTCATGACTGATGGTGTTGGCGAGTTGTGACAATAGTGGGCCAGCATTTTTAATTCCGCCCAAACATTTATGGAACATTGGCTCAATGCGGTGTGTTGTTTAATTGCTGCCAATTAGATGTGTGTCCATTGGCACCTCAGGAAGTGAAATTCCAGTCATGTTGACATTATTTTCAGCCTTCAAAGCAAAAATATACTTGAAATAAGGAAAGTTAGAAGGTGGACATATTAAACAAATGGGAATTACTGGCAGTAACACTTTCGGCGTGCACACACATTTAACACAAAGGGTGTGAAAATTTAATTTGACATGTTACTCTGGGGACTATCAGACCCGAGGATAGCGGAGCTGTGCAAAATGCCACAGAGTTTCAGCAATAAATTGAATAGCAAAACCCAAGTCTTCGGCTGTCTCGGCATGTCTTGGGGTAGACCCCTAGACATGCCCAGAACTTCTTATCAGGCGAGCAAAGGAAATGCTTCCAATAACCCACCATGTCCTATCACCCTCACCATTACATCATCATCTGTACATCATTCATCTTATCAATTGACTACAACGTTTTTTCGTATTACAATGTTACTTAAAAGACCATTTGTGCCGAAAAGTGACGTGAATCAATGATTTACTACTACTACTGAATGTTGTATCACTAAAGATCTGAAGTAAAAACAGAAAGCTTGGATATGTAGGCTCTACTTGGTATTGTGATTTTTCAGGTAACAATAATGTTTGGACATGGATTTATGTTTGTTGGGTTATTTTTGTTATGACTGATTGATTAAAATCTTGCTAATAGTGTTTTAACAGCTATTTTAAATTGGAATTTTAGACTTCAGAATTTGGACTTCAAATTCCAGAGATCATTCAATGAGGGGCCAGTAAACACATTGACTTGTCTCTGTGTTGGCTTAAAGGGCTGCCCAGGTCTAAAATCATAAAAAAATCGGTGATTTTATTTTGGCGCATTAATATGACCATATGATGTAAACATGTCAATAGACTAGAACTGCAAAAGTTTTAAAATTTTTGTGCTGCGCACTTACCAGTTGGGCTAGATATAGAGACGAAACTCCCGTATTTCCTATTTTGGACATGGTTGTCAATAATTAGAAATCAGGAATTTCGTCTCTATATCTAGCCTAACTGGTGAATGCGCAGCACAAAAATTAAAACAACTTTTGCAGTTCTAGTCTATGGACATGTTTACATCATATGGTCATATTTAAAAGCCAAAATTATATCACCGATTTTTTAATGATTTTAGACTGGGCATGTCCCTTTAATGTACACTGCACGCCTGCATGAGTCGAGCACTGCATGGGAGTGTAGCTAAATGTTGTATCACTGTCTGCTACGCTGGCCCAACATTAAAACAACATTGCTGGAAATACAACTGTAATTGTGCAAGTATTGGCGCATTTGGTAAAGTAGCCTACGTGCGTACTTGCGCACTCTTGCATACTTACGCACTTGTGAGTTTGCTCAGGCGACGCGACGAGCACCAATATTAAAACAACATTGTGTCGACGTTTCGTGCTTGCAGAATTACAACTGTTATTTAAATTGTCAAATGTGGCAATAAAATATAATTCTGTCCATAGTAAACACTCACGGTTGGGTCGGTAGTGGGCATCCGTCTGCAATTTAGACTGGTCTATTCAAACAATGAATGGATATCAGCCGACATGTAATGCTTTCACCCACTGAATGACATGAAAATTAAACCCCCCTCGCTTTCAAATACCCAAACATAGCTAGAGACAACTGTGACAAGTAACAGTAATAAAGTTTGGACGTACATTTTAAACTTCTTTTAAAACTTTTCAGACATTTGTGACTTTTGTGATTTTGGTAAATTTTTGCCTTTTGTGACATGTGTGACATCTGTGACAACTGTGAAATTTGTGACATTTGTGACGTCTGTGACATTTGTAATATTAACGACCATTTACGACCATGTACGAGCAATTGCGACCATTTGCGACCAATTGCGACCGTTTACCACCGTTAGTGGCCATTTACGACTTTTCGCGACCCTTCGCGACCGGTTAACACCAATTACGATCGTTTGTTACATTTTGCGCCCATTTGCGAACGTTTTCAACCATGTGCGATCATTTGCGCTATTTACAACCTTCTGCAACCGTTTGCCACCATTTGCGACCTCTTGCGACCATTTGCTTTCGTTTGCGATCGTTTTGGATCATTTGCGATTGTTTGCAACGATTTGTGAGCGTTTGCGACCACTTGCGGTGGCAAGCAGTCACAATTTGTCGCTAATGGTTGCAAACGATTGTAAACGGTCAGAAATGGCCTCAAAGGGTCAGAAATGGTCGGAAAAGGTTACATATGGTCGAAACGGACCCAAGCGGTCACAAGCTGTCGCAAACATTCTCAGATGGCTGCAAACTGTCGCAAACTGTAGTAAATGGTCTGAAACCGCCGAAAACGGTCGCAAATGGGCAAAACGGTCGCAAACGGTTGAAAAGTTTAAGGTAAAAAAGTTCAAGTTTGAAAAGTTCAAGTTGAAAAAACTCAAGTTTTAAAAGTTTAAGTTTATAAAGGTCGACTTTAAAACGTCAAGTTCAAAAAGTTCAAAAGTCCAATTTGGTCGATACAATTTCAAATGGCCTCTAAAAAGGGTGCAATATGTATGTCCAAACTCTACTGTTACCTGAAAAGTTACAGTCGTTTCTAGTCTTTTTTTACGAATCGAGTATCATAACTGTCTATATCTATATTATTATTTTGCTGATTCGTAAATTTACTGGAATAAAGCACAATTTCTAAAAAAGGATTTCACTTTCAGGTATTAAAGCTACACAATCAGGCAGGAATCATAAAAATATTCTGTATTTTTATTTTGTTGTTCTTTCATATCAAAGCAACTTCTAAATTTCTACTCTGATATTGAGCCAAAGTAACCCCAAAATTACGCATAATTAGTAATTTGTTTTGTTTTAAATTCAGAAAATTTACTTAAATAGTTGTTTGATAGTATGACTGCTCAGGACATGAGATTACATTATAGAATAATACGCCGATCGTTGTGTCCACAAAACTACCTAAACAAGTGTAGGCCTATTTTTGGAAAGTTTTACCTTGGTGACGTTCTTGTAAATGCCTACCTCTGTACGCTACAAGTAGCCAGAAAGAAAAGGACATGGTTGGTTGATATCCCAATGTCAATAAAACAATACAAATGTCATAGATTATCTTATTGTAGGGTTATCAAATATCTCTTAATTCATTTGGGCCAAATTCACCCATCTGAGCCAAATTTGTCACTCCAGTTTACAATACTATTTTTTGTGTCTGGGTTGTGACAAAATTTTGAGTCCAAAGAAGTGTAGATTCCCCTAGTTAGTGGAGTAAACATTGGTGGTGAACTACATCGAAGGCCTTACTAAAATCTAAAACAATTGAATAAGTCTGAATTTTGTTCTCATAATTTCATAATGGTATAATTGGCTTTCACATGAATGCTCAGCGTGGAAACCGTGTTGCACACGGTTTTGGTAAAGTGGTTCATAATACTCTTGCAAATAATTTTTTGGGGCAATTTGTCACAAAACATGTCAGGGAGATCGGCCTGTAGCCTATTTAAAAGCAGGTGGCCTGTCATATAGGACCACTCAGATTATTCACCCATCGCGAGTTAATCATTTAGCATTTTAATATTATTCTGTGTGAGTTGTTGTATTTGGGGATCACCTTTCTATTTGAGATAAGCCCTACCAGTCTATGTTTTAATGCCATAAGCATCTTTTGTGGCCTATGTGACCAATTATCAGGTATCCACTTTCCATTAAGGTTATTCTAATTAAACTTTAAACTGTGACGTAATTAATTAATTTAATGATTTAGATCTATTTGATCATATGTCAAATTCCGCTGATTTGATTTGTTTCGGTATCACGGAAAGATTCGTCGCTTGGAGCTATTCTGGCTCAAATCTGCAGTCTTGCAAAAATCACCGTGCTATAGGTGGACGTATCAATGTATCACTTTTACCTAACGCTCTTATATGGATTAATTTCGCGTGTTAGGGCTCAGCCCCATCTCGCCTCATGTTCCCGTGATTCATAACGTGGCCGCTATGGGACATCCTCTTATAATTTGTTCATGATTATAGGCCTCTCTGATTTATGGCGATTTTTGGAATGAGTTTATAAGTTACAGTTTGACCGAACACTACACTTAACCTTGTATCAACTAGCCTGGACTGAGATCGGCCGTTCCACACACACTAGGCCTATTACACACAGAACCAGTCTATTTCTACACACCACAACCAGAAGTCACAATATGGAAATATGACAGGCTTATGCCGATCACCTTTTTTCAAAACAGGGGCTAAATTGGGTCTAGGCTACTCATTATAGGCCTAGCCATTCCCCATTTTATATTTTGTCTTCTTTGTTTTTCTATTCTTCGCATTCACATTTTCTTTTTCTCTATTATATCAAGAAATAAAGAAATTCAGCGAATTTTCCTAATATCCTACCCAATTGTTTTTACTTTTTTCTTCACTTTGATAACTAGACTAGTCTAGTAAGTAAAAGCTCGTGAAAAAAATTCCCTTGTTCCCCTTTTCTCTTGTGAATTTCTAAAGTATTTCCCTTATTCCCATTTACTGATTGGATCACTTCCCAATTTCAATTTACTCAATCAGTACTTCTTAATTCTAGGATAACCTAGAAGTAAGTTTATGCAGGAATTTAAAAATAGAGTGTTCAAAATTCAAAACATCTTTCAAAAAGTAGTAGGAGGACTGCTGAATAAAGAAACAGAAAGGATATCTCCTTAGCAGCATTTTAGGAGTAAATTTGGAAGCTCCTCAGTCCGATGCTTTATCGGCGTTCAATTCATTCAATAGCCTATTATTCAGTTATGCCAGATTCGGTAATTTCGATTTGATCCATGGCATAGGCCTACCGGGTAGCTTATCACTTGTTCAACTTAGTAGGCCTAGGCCTACTGTAGATCTGGTAATATTTGTGAGGTTTTAATTTTCGCGAGGAGGGCAAATTTGTGAACTCAAGAATGTCGCGAAAATAATTATTATAATAGCGCTAGGCTTGTCGGGCCTTGAGCGAGCCCAAACCTTATTCTTCAAAGTCCTGCCTGGTCAGCAGGGGTTAATTAATAAAAGACGATAACAAAAGATGATTCTTTCTTTCTCCCTTTATTGATGTTTCACAGTCAGTGTCAGATGTATACGTGTGCTATTCTCACGACAGAGAGTGACACCAGGCCATATCGGCCTGTGAGACAAATACAAGCGTCTGTCTGCTGGAATGGACCAGAGAGACGCGACTCTCAGCGTGGTCAGAGCTGGGCGGAAGTGCAAACTCGTCAGCCTCCAATTCCGCCCGGCCCGAAATCGGCTTATACAAATTCGGTCGAGGAGACGCCACAGGCCTAGGCTCACTAACTTGTTGAAGAAAAATGATAATTTGCGAATTCTAAAATTCGTAAGAAGTCTCAAAATCTGAAATTCGTGAAAATTTTAACACGCGAAAATTATCAGATCTACATTAGGGCCTATCAGTTGTTGTTGATAAACTGATCCTTCCAATTTAGCCTTTTATAGGCATAGCGTAAAAAGTCTCAAAATCTGAAATTCGTGAAAATTTTAACACGCGAAAATTATCAGATCTACAGTAGGGCCTATCAGTTGTTGTTGATAAACTAATCCTTCGAATTTAGCCTTTTATAGGCATAGCCATGGGCATGGCATAGTCATGATCATAGAAATATACTTAATGTATGTTCTGTGGTCATGATAGTCTATCGAACTATATTGCTGGCTGATTATTTTGCCGATTTTCGGCATTGCATCTGATGCCTGAATGCAGTTAGCCACCATTCAAGCAGGCTGTGCGGGACACCGTAGAAATATATATATATATGCCTACCTAGCGCTATATATATTTGCTTTACTCTAATGAGCTTCCGTACGAATACATGCTGGCGCTTCGAAGCCACCAGTTGGCAACCATTCGTCCGGCCAGACCCCTGGTTAAATATTTGCTATGCCTATGGTGCCCAACATGTGTTCTCGTGTCTACTGTCGAAGCAGGGAAACATACCGGATGTAGATTTACAGCTTCCGTCGCCAAGCCAAACAAACATGGCGCACTTGCGAAATTTGTTCGTTTTAAAATTGAGAACTGTTGAATTATTCTTGTAATATATGTGAGATTATAATAAAGGAGGGTTAGGATGTAAAGGAGATACTTTCTGTGAAATAGTTTTGGAATATTGGAGGGTATTATCAAGTTAATCAAACTAATTTCATGAAAATAACTTAGTCTTTACACCTACCCGGCTACCGTCCTAGCTAGCCTAGCCCTAGGCTACGCCAGGGGCTGGCAGGGCCCAGGCTACGCCCACGGCTACGCTTACGCCACGGCTACACGCCTACAGTCGGCTACAGACATGATTGAGTAGACACAGTCTACTGAGTTCAGTCTTCGTTCGACTTCGTCGGCGTTTGTTGATAATGATAGTATAGCTACCCGGGCCTTCCGACAAATGTCCATTCGACAACATAATGATGGGAAACTTGGCAGGGAAACAAGGACAAGACAGGATTATATAAATAAGCATTTTTAATTTTACCGGATGGAACTTTCTAATTCTAGGGAGTTAAATTTCTGAATTAATTTCTGTATCTTTATCTGTTTATATAATTACGTGGCAGTATGCACTATTGTGCTATCGCGCCACGGGAGTAACTTAGCCTAGGCTTAGCAAAGCCTGTTATCATTCATGATATCATTCATGTCATGGCCTTATATATGTGCCAAGTACTCCATGTTGTGGATTTTTTGCGGTCTCGCCGGATGAAAACTGCGCCTACGTCCATTGAGGTTCTTTTACGTCCAACTCGAAGTCAGTCAGACGAGCCATCTGATTTACGTGGTTCTCTGAGAACATACAGCACCTGGCAGTCCCAGACGGTCACCCATCCAATTATGAACCAGGCGCGACGTTGCTTAACTTTAGTGATCGAGCACAAACCGTTGAGCGAACGCCGTATTCCGTATGTCATTATTTTTCATGATTTTAGTGAATATAACGTTAAATTAAGAAAATGGGGTGAACTTTGACATGATTGAGAAGTACAGTGGACCTACCGGGTATAATGCAATTGGGAGTTTTGTTACTGTTAGCCTAATACTAGTACCATAAACCGGGGCTATTTTGCCACCCTATTTACATATTTTTTACCGCTGTATTGAACTGGCTTTTTGAAGTGGGAATATAAAGTGTCATAAATAAGGGTGATTGTGTAAGATATTTGCATACTTAGCATAGTTTGTATTCAGGTTTTATTAATAGGATTTTAAAATAAAAATGTATGGTGACAAAATAGCCCCGGCAAAAGGGGCTATTTTGCCACTGTACCACAGCTAATTTTGATCATATTTTGAGAATTAAAACCATTTGTGAGAATCCAAATAAAAATAGTTTGCCATAGGAATATTTTTTAATTCAAAATAATTTAATTGAGCAGCTAATCAAATGAAATCAACTGAACAGTCAGTAGACAATTTTATCAATCCATTTAATCATGTTAATATATAACAGAAATCAGGTAAATGTACCATACAGACATAAACATGAAATATTCAGTGAAAAAGTCATTATTTTTCATGAATTTTCTTTAATTTTTAAAATGAGTGCCTCAAATCTGGTACCGTATGTAAATATCTATATAGTTTTTAGGGGTCAGCGAGTCTATTGGCCAAGTCCGTTTTCATATCGGACCGAAAACGAGGCTCTGGCAGCCATTTTGAAGGGGTGGCAAAATAGCCCCGGTTACTTCGAAGTGCTCAAACAGGCTCAATATTTAAATTTCATCAATTAATTTTTTTTATGTGATGAGGAAACTTCAAATACCATGTAAGAAAAATATGTACGTTAATAAAATGGATAAATACCATTCCAGAGTTCAAATTGGTCAAATTTAGAAAAAACGGGTAAAAAATGACAATTCAAATATTATAAAAAAATTATGAATAGACATAAAAATGTTCCCTACAATATAGTCTAACCTATAAAAGTAGTTATTTTTTTCAACTTATGGTAAATTTATTGAAAACCGGAGGATTTAATCAATTTTCCGAGGGGGTGGCAAAATTATTATTTTACAGCATTTTGTTGTTTTTTTATTTTGCTTTGCTGCACAAAAATAACCAACATGTGCATCCCCTAATAGGGTGTAGCAAAAAAAAAAGCAAAAAAAAAAAAATACGACCTACCTACCCTATTTCTAAAAAGTCTGTTACCGAGAACATACAATTTTTTTTTAGGCCCAATATAGTCCTAGGCATTAAAACTGATCCGTACAGAAAAGTAGCCTGTTGATGGCAAAATATCACTCTTTCCAGGATTAGGCTTAGCTAGGAGCCACCCTGAGCAAAGGCATGCGGACAACCATTTTGAGAATGTGGTTGTCCAACGCAGACTTACAAACCCTGATAACCTCTACCGTCGAAATCACATTTTTTATTTATTTAAACCAAAAATAAATAATAGAGATAATAAAATAAAAGATATATCACCTCTACCTGTGGAAATCACTTTTTTATTCATGTTAATGCATCATATCGTTCTTATACTCGGAACATATATATTATGGCAAATATGGTTCAACCACAGCTGCTTACAAAAGTTTCAAATAACGCAATTTTTCATAAAGTATTAATGTATTTATGTAATTATACATAACTTACAGATATTAGCAGTTACTTCAAGATGTATTCTAGAGCTCACCTTCTCATTGAGAGAGATGCAGAGAAACTGATCAAAGATAAGCCATGGGTTAGTGACAATGAGATATTTTTGCTTTATATTTTAACATGTTTAAATGTATATTTGTCTTAAAATAATTATAATCAAGTACCGGTACCAGTACATATTAACCTACCGTATTGACTAAAACATAAAATTCTGCTGCACTCTTGCTGAGACCAGATTAGTCCCCAATGGATTAACATTTATTCCCTCGCAACAGAATCTGTAACGTTACGGCCAGTAATCTAATATTATTGTCCTAGAGCAATATAATTTTCGCTTTAAAATTATTAATAAATTTTTTTGGCATTATTCATACATGTATTGATCATATTTTGATAATTGACATGTTACTTTTTAGCATACCTAGCGATGATATTGATTGATAAGAGAAGATTTGTTTGCTATTTCAAATGTTTTTCGGCCCAATTAATTTATACTAAGTTGCATTACAATACATCTGAAAAGTAGTAAAAAAATTTACAAATTATTATATTAAAAGTGGATTACATCATATTTTAATTTTGTGAATTATATATTGATACACCAATTTGACAATACTATTGTGCACACATGTACATGTCAGACATAACGGGGTTTTTTGCAGGGAATCAATGCTGAAGTAATAAAACATGAGAATATCTTTGAATGGTCAGCTAAGATACTCGGATTACAGGGATCTATCTGGGAAGGTAACCGCATCAATTATTCCTTGGGTATATGTATTCACGGTAACCCTTGTGCTGCTGGGACCATATATATATCTGGTTTCACACCAAATAAAATGTCACTTAGTTAATGAAAAGATTAAATCATTCAATTGTCTCAGTAATTAAGGACATCTGATAATAAACTGCTAAAAAACTGTTATTAGGGCTCCTATGAAAATGTCCGAAAATTAAATATCCTGATTAATCTTAAAACTAAAAAATTGTCTTTTTTAACAATTCATTTGTACAAAATTTCTCACATAGCATCTATTTGGTTCTGTATTCTAATGAGTAAAACTTTCAAAATAATACTTGAATAGTGTGTTAAATGTTTAGAATAAAACTATATTTGTGGGAGGCTATCATTTTATTGATAAAATGATGAGGTATTATTTTAATGCAATGATCTTGACACATGTAATGGTAGTGTGTAAGTAGACTGCAGCATTATAGGCATAACTCAAATGTTTAGTCACTTTGATGCTTATTGTTCTGTTGTATAGTCTGCTACTTTTTGCATGATGTGGAATATACATGTGCAACAAATTGAAATTAGGTCCTGTTAACCCTGTGAAGTCTAAATTTACCATAATTTTAATGTTCATTCACTAAAACAGTACAAGCCGTGAATTGCTGTCGACTTGTAGTGGTTAAACATGACTTGAAATGGGTGATAAATAAAAAAAATTATATTGTTATTTTGAAAAAAGTTCAAAAATACTTGGTACAAAGAATGTGGTAATCCATGCTTTTGAAATCCAATCTGGGAGAGACCAGTCTTAAAATGATTTCTTTGATGCGACTGTGTGACCTTGATACTTTCAAGAAATTATTAATATAAAATCTTGTGAAATATCTGATTTTAATTTTTATATTATAAAATATTTTTATATTATTTACAGGTGGTATCTTCAGGCTTTACTTGCGATTCAATGAACAATATAATCAACTTCCGCCATCAGTATGTTTTCATACAGTACCGTTTCATCCTAATGGTAAGTATAAATTATTGTGCTGTATATTGTAACATGTGGTATATCATCACAGTACTGTACTAGGTATCATTTGGTTATGGCTTTTTATTAGATTACGTTTTGAAAGATTTTAAACTTTAAATTTTTTTTTGTAAAATTGCATACTTACTTTTTTTTTTTTTTTTTTAGTTGACATGACGAGTGGTAAGCCATGTGTAGATTTCCTTGATGATCCCACATGCTGGAAACCAACGTTTGATCTCACTTATATTCTGATGACATTACAGGTCAAAGATAATTTGAATATTATTCAGAAGCTTAGTAGTTTAAGTCATTTAATTTCAAAAATGTCAAATTTTTCACCGTCCGTCAAATTTTGCTAACTGCTTTTATATTCCGACTGATGAATACATTTTGAGACTAAGCTCCTCTTTACCCATATGTTAAAAAAATTGCATATTTACAGAACAATTATCTGTTAGAAATATATAACATTGTGAGGGTGAAAATTGCTTCCATATTTTCTGCTTATTCATTTACCACAGACTTTGCTTTCAAATCCTGTTCTGGATCAAGCAGTGAACATGGAAGCAGTTCAGATGATCAGTTGTTCACCTCATACATATAATCAGGTTGTGCGAGATTGTGTGGCTGCTAGTCAAAGAGTGGAAGGTGTAGTATATTATTTATTAAAATTGCTAAAATATATAGAATTATTAAATTACACTTCTGTTTGTCGACTATGGCAAGCACATTAGAATGACAAATCCCCAGTTTCTGATGGAGTAAAAACATAAAGTCACAATTGTATATCTTCAAAATGTAATTGTGTGAGATACAGTGTAAATTGATATAAATTTTTAGATAAATACATATATTTTTCCACATGAACTCTTATCTCACATTGTTTTCCAACAATTATCTCAGATTAACAATGAAAATATCTCCAGATTGAAACTCCTGTTTTGTTTTTTTTAGCTGGATTGACACCTCACGAAGGTACTGTTAAGATGCGCAATGAATATGTGAGTGAAACACCAAAAAGAAATAATCCTCCACAAACAGCACCAAGTCATGTGGCTAAGCTTTCATTTGCTGATTATCATTCGACATGGAGTGGAATAGCCACATCTAAAGTTCACACAGAAGCCAAGAATCCTTGTGAGTAAATAATGTGTAATTTCACAAATTGGAGGAAGGTGGTTTTGTTCCCAGAGTAGTTCATTAAACATATTAACCTAAATTGATCCATTATTAATTAAGTTTGGATGCCTGATTGAAAGCAAATGTCTCGTACATCACTGTACTATCACTAATCAGTAATGTAGCATTTATAACCATTCAGACTAAAATTGTGAAATTCGTTTATAGCCCAAGACCATCACATGTAGAATTATAGTTAGTACGTTTGAACAGACAACTAACACAGGCTGTGACCTGCACTTACTGTCTCATTCCGAGAATGGAGGTGTTTAGACGGTGCTGTCTTAAACATCAAATTCAGCCCATTTTCCTATTTTCTAGAGTTTTTTCACCCTCTCAGATACGACTACCCCTCTGATGCGACTTTGGTTGTCTGCACTATGAAACTACTGTATATATTGTAAATCAAATTTAAAGCGACAGCTTATGTTGACATGTCAATTTTAAAAATTGTATTTATATAAGTTATATAGCCTACTGATCTTAACTAAAAATATAACAAAATCATAAAAAAATTGAAAGCACTGAAAAAGAATAAACTACTAGTATTTTTATTCCCAGGTCGTATGTTGCCAAGGAAACAAAATTGTCTGCAGTATACAACACTTTACCACAAATACCCACTGTCTCAGATGGTGGGGTCAAAGCCCACTCCAGGGTATATGGCAAAGTCGTTGCCGCTAATTGGTGTCTTAAAGAGAAGACATAGGGGGGGGGGGGTGATTCACCTGTAGCATCATTGTCTGCACAGCGCTGGACCGATGGTATCAACATGTTGCCCAATGCTGCACGCTAATATTCAACCATCCTTTAGGTGTAGAAATAGTTTGTTTGGGTTTTGTCTGGATTTTTAGAAATGTTTTTAAAAATCCGAAAATTCTGAAAAAAGTAAAATCATGATCTGCGGGATACACAAATTTAAAACCAAAATTAATGTCATGACATCTCATGGAGCAGCTTTAAATTAATTGTGGTAGATTCAATCTATGTTGAAGTTATGGAACATAATAAAAATGTATTGTAAATTTTTTATTATTTTTTATTTGTTTCAGTACATGAAGTATTACGACAACGACCAGAATTACAAGCTACACACTATGGCCTACCTGTAGAGGAAATGCAAGCTCAGATGGAGAGACAGTTTCAGGAGTAAGACTAATTAATGCTAAATCAGTATTTTTGATCTGAAAGAGTGCACTTTCATATGATTGTTATTTTGATTAAATATAGACAAGTACCCTACCAACTATATGACTTTTTCACAGTGACCTAATATCCTGCTGGCACATTAGGTCTATTTTTTTAGAAAATAAACTGATATGATGTACTGTGTATATCCCGACGTATAATACAATGTTTTTTTTGGTTATACAAATGCATCTGGTGATATATGCAGATTTAGTACAATTTTTTTTAGATTTCAACGATCTGTTAAAGATTCATTCAACTGCGAAACAGGCATGCGTGAGACAGTTACGTGTAGGCCTGTTGACAGTACAGTAGCCTGTAGACTACATGTTGACAGCATTAATCTCAGTACATTCGCGGGGTCAGCTGTTTCGCGATCCCCACAGTAATAAAATCAGTTAGCTTGCAAACCCAATGCACAGCTAAGAGCCAGGGCTAAGAGCTTGGTGGAATTATTAACTCGTAAATGTCTCTCAAGTATATATGGACTTGCTATGATTTGGGAACCTTGCTCTTAATGCGGTGTTTGGTATGAAACACATATTTTAGTATTACTATGATATAGGGCCTAGGCCTACCCACGGGCACTATGAACAGTTGACTAGACCTTTAACTAAACACCCAATGTCAACAAATACCACGATCACTTCTGTAGCGGTATGTATACAACATTGACAACAGTAGGCCTATAATGGAGGTGTCGAGTTGTTATGTCGCCAGTCAATAAAAATTAATCTACTGTATTGTAGTTATTTATTCTTTTATAACCAGCAATCGTTAAGCTGCTTTTCATGGACGGGCCACCATTCAGCCACGTGCTGTTGGGTGTGAACTCACTGCAGACAAGGCGTAACCCCACCCTCACTCAAAAAATTATAGCAGGTGTGTTGGCACCTTTCACTGCCATCGCCGCTAGGCAACACCTAGCCTGCAAGTAATGTACTGTCCTCTGTTCATCTTTGATAATTGTTCAATTTTATTTCTTCATTTTATTCGCAGGTTATATTGGAATGTTCTTATTTGGGCACAATAGTATCTATAAATGTTCTTTGTATGGAGATGCATTGATACGATAGAAATAAATCAACAAGGTATAAATATATTAAAAAGATTGATTAAATTTCATATTGGAAATTTCACACGTGTAGGACTCGGAATATCTGTAGTGTGTGCAAAATAAGACTATCCCGATAACAGACGTTGGCCTGGCATTGAGTAAATTGTGGTATATTGCCTTGTGCAGGTACATGTGTATTGAGCAATTGCATTGTTGGGGCTTTTGCTCAATGCTGGACCATCAACTCATATAGCCTTTTACGCTGACAAAGCATTACATGTAATCCACCAATGGGCCAATGCCATGGCTGGGTCAATGTATCGCGTTTTGCACGTGTCAAGCCCTGTGTCTCTGCCCCACTAGTAGTACAAGATAATGTCCATGTCTCTAATAATTATTTGGAAGGCCCGCCATGGATGCTACCGCTGATGGCCCAAATTTGAGGTTATATTTATAGACAGTGGTAGACATTTTTATGTCATAAGAGGCTACAAATCAGAACTCGTATTAAACACAACTTATCTACGGAACTATACAATATTTGTCAAATCAGTATACCCTCTCAAGACTGATTATTTTTAAAACTTGTGCAATCAAGAAGTTAGGTACTGGACTGATGCTTGACTGGGTAATTAAATGATTATTTAAACAAAATTCTGATTTCAAAACTTAATTTTTTAGACACAACACCCTAATGTATGGGAAATTTCGCCAGAAACCAACTAGTGAAGAATCGCAACAGGCAAAACTTGATCATCTCCAGAAAATGAGAAAAATCTATCTGCAACCAAGGACGTCAAGAAAAAATACTCCTGGTTAGTGATTTTTAACTACAGCTACTATATAACACTTTCAGTGCGGGGACCGTCTACAGACATGCCAACGGTAATTGAAAAGTGGTTAAGTGTAGTCTATAAAACGTGTTACATAGACAAAACTAATGTATAATCTCCCCTTTGCTATTATCTTACACAAAATATTGCACAGGTATGTTGGAAAAAAACAATTTTCCAAAGATTTGTGTGACAAACATTTACAACTCTTAGCAAGTTTACATAAAAAAATACATGCGTTGTGACATAACACTCATTCTTATCTTTAGTTCCAGAATCACTAAGACACAGACCCCTGTAATCTATCTTTTTTTTCCTTGAAATTCCATATTTATCAGCTGATTTATCAAAATAATGCTATTTTTGACTTGCATACATGTATAAGGTAGGCCTACATGTTCCAATTGTTATCCAAATGAACTAAACTATTAATTTCTGAAATCCTATTTAGGCCTATCATATTTTTTTTACAGATTTTTTATGATAAATAGTCTATTTTTCAAATAGGCCATTAGGACTGATACTATATTTGTTATATGTTATATGTTACAAAAATCTATGAATTATGAACTTGAATAAGATGATTTTGCACTGATCAGACAAAATATCCGAAAATACTTCGGATTGACATTATTAAAATATTTTTGATAATTTAATATCTGAACTTTTCGCAGATTCTCCGTTATTTTCTGGATTAACCAAAATATTTGAATATTTTCAGTTGTTAAAAAAAATATACTGTCTCCAGTCATGATGGAACGTTACATAGACTAGTTATCAATTGAATAAAAAGAAATTACAATAGTTTTTAGATGAATAGTTTATGTTAGTAGTTAAATGTCATTTTATGAATAAAAACACTTGGTTACTGACTGACAGTGATGTTTCCATTATTAATAATTTTGCCAGTTATTTTTAAAATATATTATTATTAACATGTGGGGGCAGCTATCTATTGAATATGCTTGCCTCAGGGGTTGATTTAGAACTTAAAAACGGTGGGGGGGGGGGACATTAAATTTGATAAACTTTTGAAGTATCAAAGAATTTTTTATAGATTTTCCAGTATTCTAGTAAATTATTAAAATAAAGAAGCTGTTTTACCTTCAGACTTTAAATATACACCCTCTTAGGGTTTTTTTTATTCGGGTCGTATTTGTCAGCGGTTTTTGTTACTGATAATGAGCTCATGATTTCACCAATGTTCATCAAGATTTACATGAGGTCCTAGGTCCTTGTATGCTGCCTCTCTCCAACATCGCCATTAATTATTTTTTGTAAAATGGCATATTTTCAACATTGCATAAAGGCGCTTCATGTTCATTAAATCGGTCACATAATAATACATGTATGTAAAAAGCAGGACGTCACTTTTTCTATAATCTGTATATTATAATTACATACGAATATAATGAAAATTTACAGATCATTGTTTTGCACATCAATGAGAGAAAAAAATACTTTGATGTTCCATATGCATCTGCCGATATACTTTATTTTTTATAGTAAATGTTTTTAAATTTGAAGAGGTTTCTAGGTTTATTTCCTCACCATGCATTTTTATTTTTTTTACAGTTGTGGTCAGCGCTAGAGGAATGAAACCTCTTTTCACAGATGATGGTGACGAAGAAGAGGAAATGTGGGGCAAAGATGTTGACGATCTGGTAGCATGGTCATCAAAACTTGACAATGAAATATTGTAAAGTGCTGCCAAGAAGTTTGTAACTTAAGTGATTAATTATAATTATTTAAAAATCTTATTTTCATCAGGAAATGATGAAGGACTGAAATCATGATGACCAACATTCTGTCTCCTAATTTGTGATTTAATGCAGGTGTTAAGATGTTTTGCTTTTTAAATATACACCCTGTCCTGCTTCAATGTCTATTTATTTGGTTTATTTATTTATGCAGCAATTTTAAACAGTTGCTACAAAATGCTACATTAGAAAATACTTCTTTCCTTCTGATTAACCCTTCCAAGGCGGGACCATCTTTAAAAAAATTATAATGGCTGTAAAACCATAACATAGGTATTCAAGCAGAAAGAGCTGACTAAAGACTCTTATGTTGATTTCAAATTGAAAAGACCCTTTTGTCTACATGGTTTATACAAAAATATTGCAGCCTTGTAAGGGGTAACTTGAGACTGTAAGTAGTTGAAATTAAGAAACGGCTTCAGTATGACCACGCTGCTGTACTAATTTTTTTAGTTTTTTTATTTGCTTTAACTAAGATCCAGAAGCCGCCCAAGGTAACGCAAGACGTTACACCAATGGAGATTTAATCAGGACTAGACCAACATTATATCCACATTGCGGCAGCGTCTCATATCTGTTGCTGTGAATACTGACCAGACATACACCTGTGAGTAGCAGACTGAGCTGCGAAGCACTGCAGCGATTGTAAACATTTATTCAATCTGCCAAATGTCTGAAAATCTTCCCCATACAGTCTGTTGATAATGATTGGTAATTACATAACATCATGTGAAATAAAAATGTACTGTATGTTACACTTTCTTATCTTTTTTTGTTATCAAACAGTTTTCAATGTCGCAGCCAGCATGTATGGTATGTAGGCCCTACGTGCATACAAATAACCTTGACCAACCTAAACTAGGCCTACATTCTGAGAAATAATGGTTCTCGTGTGTATTTCAATATTTACTACATGTAGTTGGGGACTGACTAGTTTTTGGCCTGGGCTACCCAGCACGACGTTAGGCTACCTAACATTTTGAATTTACAAATGTCCAGCAAATGCCAGTGGGATACAATCCCAGTCACATCTAATATTGTATTTAGTTAACCCTCTAAAGTTACTAAAGCGACACAATCAGGCTAAAAATCATCCAAAATTATATTTGCGTTCATACGTCAACATACTTAACAATAATAATACTTAATAGGTAGAGCAATGGTTTTGCCCCATTGTCCATGTGGACCAAGACGCAGCAGAGGAGAGTTGCTACTCTACTTGGGAGTCGCAATGAAGGCATCGACAGTATCAGTCTGAATATATCTGTCTGGGAGATAATTATACTGTTTCACAAATGAGTTCTTCAGTAAGATACATCGTGTTGGCTTTTGGATTGAATAATTGATCTTGGTTACATCTATCTAAAGTTTCTATTGAATTAGACTGATTTCACTGAACTTCGTCATTGTAGATGTTGTAGAGAAGATCAAGTTAGTCTAATAATCCTACGTCTGTCTCCATCATCACGCTTTAGGTCCCAAATAATTTTAGTCACGCTACCTGTCTGACTACAGCTCATCTGCCGGCTTTGCCCTGGACCATTTCCAGCTTGTGGATGTAGCCTTTGTAACTGGAGACTGGATCCCATATAGATACGAACGCAGCATATACCTCGCAAATTACTTTTAAACGAATAAAACACAGCTTTTAATTGGCTTATATACGGTGATGTCCACATAGGGAGACAAGGAATGGTTCTTGGATATCAGTACCTCTTTCAGGATGTGCTAATTACCTCTTTCAGGAATTCATCCCTCATGCTGTGACCTGGGCTGCGTTTTAGGTACGCACAAATGAAATGAGATCTTTAGATTTGCGAGAATTGCCGAAATTTTAACGAGTGGGTCAGAGTGCTCATATCCTCCCTATACATGTGAAAGAGGGGGTTAAACAAGCTTTTTTTCATTTCGTAAGCAGCAGGAATTTGATCATGAGCTCTTATTGATTCAAGTGACCTATATAAAAGCTCGTTGATTTTCCTCGGTTGTCACCTCTTTAACATGTATAGGGAGGATAAGAGCACTCCGACCCACTCATTTAATCTTAACGATTCTCATTAAAATGAGCTATTTCCGAGGGAGAATGATCCCCTGGGGAGCCACGTGATTTACAGCTATTTTAAATAATCAATTTTTGATGTAGGCTTCTGTGAATAGGAATCGCATGGCAGAATTATGTTATAAATCCCAAATTTGTCCCCCAACAAAAAGCAAGGTTTCACACGATACACTAGAATTTAGGTTCTACTCTGCTTAACTAAAATTTTCAATAGTACAACTTTTTTGCTCGTAGTTAAACTACGACAAACAGTCATTAAAAGCTGTGATTTAAATTATTTAATATGGTTATTAATGGGATAATTTCCCAAAAAATAAAAGCTCGATTCTGATGCAATTTGATACATATCTTAATAATGGAGTAGATAAAAGTAAGTGTATAACACAGGCCAACGTGTGTTTTAATCTTCATGTTCTAGTACAATTCGTCGCCTCGGAGCTAAAGGATCCTATCTGACACTCGTCAGAGTTGCAGATAGGATCCTTTAGCTCCGAGGCGACGACATGGGGTTCAATATATACATAATTGAACCACATACACATGATACACAAGTGTGAAAACAAATTACACCTAAATAACGGATAATCAGACATGATTATCAGGTAATGTAACATGACAACAGTAACAACGTGTTAATACTAAGCTGGCCCAACATATTGGACTATTAGGCGAAAGGGGCCACCCTATGTTACTTATCATACCATTCTTACTGGGGTGCGCCAGCAACGTGGACCTACGTAATTTTTCAGGGTGCATCCTCCCTTTAAAGCTCACATTTTGTTTCATAGTAATGGTCTAGCTATCTCGAGCGGTTTTAATGATATTCCCCAAAATATTTTAACAGGATATACTAATGTTATAAATTAGGCCAAAGTGCTGGGTCAACATCAAGGTCAAGGTACAAAAACCTGAAAAGGCACAACTAGGGACCTTAGAGATCATGTTTGTGCAATATGACTAATCCACCAAGTAGTTTTTGAGATCTGCTCTGGAAACTAAGTGTATGTCAAAACTTCTAAATAGATCATAGTACTTAACGAAAAGTCCGGATACCCCAAAAATCATAACTAGACACACTTAGAGGTGTTGTGTGTAAAACTTGAAGAAAAAAGGACAAGTAGATCCTGCTTAGGAAACGAAAAGTTGATGGTCTGCGCTGTACCATCATTCAATCTCTTCTGTGACCTTGCGTATTGAATTGAGATAAAATAATGTTTTCTGCTGTCCATTATCCACCTGGGAGTGACCCACATATACCAACTATTTTTATCCTATGTTACTTTCTCCAAAGTTATATGTGAAAGATGTACCAGAGGGACAGACCCCGTTTCCATAGCTCAGTCAGTGAGGGCGGAAACAAAAAATGCAGCAGTCCAATTTCAAACTCAAGTGGTTTTCAGTTATCAATAGTTTATTGAAATGAAAATACAAATCACATTTACTTGGGTGTAATTATTCTATTACATTATTGACTAGATTTATTTCAGTCTGGCTCATTCAGCTAATCACTTAGACAAATAGTTGTGGTAAAATGTTTGTTGTTTTACAGCGAGTCTTGTGATTGAAGGGTGGTAAATGTGACAATTATAGCACACTTATCCTAATGTTATATACATGTAACAACTACATAAATAATGTGTTGGATTTATATGATGTTTATTCACATCACTACTTCGCTTATTTCACTGTGAACATGTCATTGGTGGGGGAGGACGGGGAGAACTGGGACACCGCTGATAAAGTCCGTTGTTTTCAGCCAATCCGCTTCTAGGAAAAAAAATTCTGTTGCTCTTAGCTGCCTTCACCATATATATCTCCAAAAAGTTGTTTTTCTGCCATTGTGTCTGCCTCGAGTTGAATATGTACATTACCTCACATTTACTGTGCTTGAGGTATCCTTGCTACCTTCTTCGAGGATATGTGTAAGCTAAATGTTGTTTACTATTTTGATTATTGAGTAAGTGAGAAAGTGTTATAAATCTGGTAGAGCTGAGAATAACTGGGACTATACGTAATAGCATGTATGGAAAGAACTG
The DNA here is from genome assembly GCA_964017125.1 of Flabesymbios commensalis. Classification (NCBI taxonomy): domain Eukaryota; kingdom Metazoa; phylum Annelida; class Polychaeta; order Terebellida; family Flabelligeridae; genus Flabesymbios; species Flabesymbios commensalis. The sequence continues at coordinate 43,504,727 of OZ024902.1, read as the reverse complement.
AGACATGATGCCCCACCTCTACCCATGAGTGTCCCACTTCTACACATAAGTTTCCCACTTCTATGTATATTGGATATTAATTGTGTAAATGTGTTCATAAACTGTTTGTACCCATTTACATCTGTTTATAATTCTCTTTATTTCTAGTATCGATGGATGTAAAGAAATACGTGAAACTGTCCCACTTCACTCCATCATCTGTCCCACTTCTCCTTGCGATGTCCCAGTTCTCCACGTCTAAACTTTTTTTAAGCAGGTGCAAAAAAGTGTTTCCCATTACATCTCACTAAAATGGCTGATACAATTATGTAATAATATCCCCAGCCTACATGATGGGTACATACAAACTTATAGAAGGCCTAACAGTAACGCACAAAGTAGGGTCAAATGACGACATTGGAATGGTGTCCCAGTTCACCTCGTCCTCCCCTATACTGTTTCGATAATGTTGTCCGGCCTCAAAATATGCAAATGGTAGACAAAGCATTATTGTGTTTCTTTTTCTATCTAGTCTATGTTCATAAAAAATATGGAAGCACAGTGTCTGTCTATGATAAATGTGGCTAGAACTATTGAAATACGGAATGGGGTGCTACAAGATGTTGCTAAAAAAGCAAATAAGAGTTATTTTATATACATTGTATGCCAATATTATTACCAGTATACATGATTTATCGTGATTTACCATAAAGATGTAATTGGTATGAATGGATTTGTAGGCCTACCTTGTTATTATACATATTGAACAGTCGTTTCTAGAATTTGTAAATGAAGTTATAGAAAACAGATATCAGTGAGGCTGCGGCTTGTGACCATCAACATAAAAGTTCAATGTTGCCTTGGGCAATGTGAATTCTATTCCTTCCATGTCTTTCGTGAGGATTATTTGGCATCCTAGAAATAAGCAACAAAAAATATAAAATTCATCAGACAACATATTGATGGATTGCTAGTTAATAACTATATACAGAAAAGCAGTGCTGGTCGTTTGAAAAATAGTGGTGCGTGGAAAATCACACTCCTTGAATGAGCAAGGAGTGTGATTAAGGAGTGTGCTTTGCACTCCACTAAGTGTTGTCTTTGTATCTGTACGTTGTACAAGGCGTGCTGTTTTTCCTACACCTCAACTTTGTTTTAGGCGTGTGTTAGCGTGTGCGTGTGATCACACGCCTCATATGACCAGCACTGGAAAAGACATTGCCCTGATGTCGACTATATGTACTAGACTTTCAAAGTTTTTAATCAGCAATTGTTGTGTAACCAATCTTTAAAAGTTAAGCCTGTTGAAGCAGTAACACATTAACAATTAGTGACATAAATTTCACACATCAACATTTTTTTTAGACACTTAAAATGGTGGATCCGTAACTAAGACATAACTGCAAGAAAATCAACTTTTATTACCGGTAGTCAGAGTTAACTTATTATAATCAACTGTTATGAAACAACAAAAAAGTCCACATATAGACATTTTCAAAATGCATAGAGAAACATACCTAGTCTGGAATTTTCTTTCAAGAATGGAGCCATGTCAAGAAGGTCTTCCTCTCTGAAAATAATTTGTGGGATAATTAAAAAAAAAGATTTGTCCATTTTCTGTAAAAGTTTGAATTTCAGAAGAACAGCTCAAAATATAAAGTCAGAATGGTTCCATAACGCAACAATGCCATGGCACATAAATTCCTTGTACTGGCAGTGAAAATCAACTTTTATTACCGGTAGTCAGAGTTAACTTATTATAATCAACTGTTATGAAACAACAAATAAAAAATAAAATAAAAACTAGGCATGTATTTCCACTTTGTTGAATACCGTGTGAGTGGTGGGACAATGCCCATTGTAGAAAACAACACTTCTATTCATTTAAATCTCCTAATAATACAAGGATCAATTAGCTTTAAATAAGAAGCAACATTTTAACTATTAAAAAATACATAGAATTTTTAATACACTGTAGAACCGTCACCTACTTTTCTGAAGCTTCTTGTAACCTGTCTATGTAGTCATCGTGTACATAAACATGACAAGTTGTACACGCAAGTGAAGCCTCACATGCACCTAAAAAAAGAGATATTCAAAGATAATTATACAATTTACATACATTAACTTAAAAATAAGTATATCTCTGTATCAAATCAACAACTGGTCAGGGATCCAAGGTAAAAACTAGAAATAAGTGTTTACATGTACCGGTACATGAAATGGGCTATACTTATAGATTATATCATGGCTAAAGTTATATTGTCCTGCATATCAGCCCGACCTAGTTGTATTCTCCAGAGGGTCATGGATCTTGCATCGTCTCCGGACCGCAGGTCCACGATGCAAGATCCATGACCCGAGGGAGAATACAACTAGAGAGGGCTGATGTAAGGGACAATACAACTTTAGCCATGTTATTGTCTTTTTATCTCATACCAACATCGAGAACTGTCTAATTCCAGCGTAAATGGCCATAGGCCTAGGTCATAACGCTAATTTGGCTTCTAACTTAATTCCACTCATTCTCAAATTATTAATAATCTAGTTAAGATTAGCATAGCAACAGTCTACTATATTCACTTTTTCAAGTTCAACAGCGAAATAATCATCTTCCAATTCATGCCCTGTGATCTGATTCAATTATGTAGCCTAGCCCTAGGCCTACTACATTCCTCTCCAAATTGTAACACCTCAATGGAACCATGTGGCGGGCGGCGCAGTAACGGAGGAGGGGAGGGGAGGGGAAAGGGACTACAGGCAGGTGACGGACGGTGGGTGTTAGGTCCAGATATGCTGGTACCTCCATGATACATCGACCCGATAGTGCTGTAATCTTGGGCGGAAATCCTATGCGATGGGCCAACAATGAAACAATCTTTCGTAACCCCACAAACACGGGACATTTACCCAATGGTGTTTCAATGTTGGCCCACCGTCTTTGAAGCTGGCCCAACATTGTAGCAATGGTTGTATGCTAGGGAGGGTCGTGTGGCGAGTGTGGCGACTGTACACTCGTGTGTAGGCTAGGCCTACTCCTGTGGCGTGATGGACGTAGACTAATTTTTATCCAATCAAGATTGCATCTGCGAGTTAGAGGTAAATAACTGATCCTGATAGAACATCCCCGCGGGGCGATACGGGCGTACACCTATCCTAACTAGTGCACACAACTTTTTTCCTCTAAATCTTTATAGCTGTATCAGCCGGGTAAAAAATGCTTGTATCTGGTACGATACCCACATGAGATAAATAATATTATGTATATAGTCATTGCTCATTGTTATGTTTGTTCACGATCACAATGCAATATATATTTATATATGAGGAGTATGTCGCTCTAATTGTGTTTAATTATTGAATATAATCATTTAAGTAGTTTTATTTTTGAGGACTTTGTAACCTTAAGGTGCACTGTGTATTGGCGTTGGATATTTTTTCATAGTAAACTACCGTATCCCCGCGCATAAACGTGCATGAACGTATAAGTGAAATCGACTGTTTTAGGCATGTCTCCAAAAATATTCTTGTTTCTTTATAAGTGCATGCACTTATATTCGAATACTACGTGCATGCACTTATATTCGAAAATTACTACGCGTGCCACTGTGTAATTCAGAATCATACTGCAGGTGAGAATAATATCGATATGTGTTGACTTGAATAAACCATTACTAGTATATGTTCATAATAATTTAAAAAAATATTATGTTGTATCGTAAGCATAAACTACATTAATAGGCTATTATTTTTATTTATTAACGGTTAGACAGTAAGAGAGAATTGCTCCATACTATATAGATAATAGATATGCGCAGACAGTTCAAGCTGTCATAACAACAGTGTATGCATGGGTGTGATAGCTGAAAAGAGTGGACAAAGGAAGTGTGATATGACAGTTCAGGTAGTGTCAACACCTATTACATGAAGTCACTCCCGCAAGTTAACTTCAAAGTAACAGTCAGTGATTACTAATGTTTACTTACTTTACTTTGGATTGTAATAATTCGAATAACTACGATTTTTAAATAATTTAGAGGAATAGAAAATTTATTTTTATGTTCGAATATAAGTGCATGCACTTATTTTCGAAAACCAAGTGCATCTTCAAATATAAGTGCATGCACGTTAATGCGCGGGGATACGGTATTTACTGCCTGGTGTTTGATATATTGCAAACACCTTGCAAATTAGCTTGCTGTCCTATGAAGTGAGTGTAATCAACAGTGACAATACACATAGCACTGTGTATAGTCCCAGACAGACACAGATAACATGGCGATGTGCGTCTCAAAAGACAGATACAGGTGTATGCGTGCACCCACCCACCCCTCATATTGTCGCCAGCCAATGATAGGACTTTTAGCAGGACAGCCGGCCAATCACAAGCTTCCTACAATAGGTTAACAAGAGGTCTGAAGTCCTATATCACATGAGCTGATGTAGGAAGGCTGCGCATAGATTTAATGCATTATCAATGTTGAATATTGTCGGCTATTTTGATTTTATGTGTTTTTCTCTAACAAAAAAGACTTCCCTTACCCTAAAAAGTGACCCATTGTTTCACGAGCGGCTGCTCTAACACTATTTTCGTAAACAGTGATAGTACATGGTTGAGACAATGGCTCACTTCGCTTGTCATGTGCACGTTTAAAAAACCTTGGTAACAATCAGCCCATTTTGTTTTTTGTCTGCTATTTTTAATTTATGCAAATTTGGACCTAATGTTCGGTACTTAAAAAAGTTGAAATCATATTATTTTTTGGATCAGAAAAGTTGAAGTGTACAAATAACTTTTCTTATCATGATTTTCCAAATCATGCCAATTTTTGAGGGTTGGAGCATCTAACTATCTGGCATATCCCTACCTGAAACCGCACATTTTGTTTCATAGTAATGGTCTAGCTATCTGGCACGGTTTATCAAATATCACGCATATTAAGTTCATTATGGCCGATAGTCAGCCATTTTGAATATGTTTGAGTTGAAAATTTCAAGAATATATCCCTACCTGAAAGCGCACATTTTGTTTTATAGTAATTGTCTAGCTATCTGGCACGGTTTGCCAGATATCGGGCATGTTAAAATTAATTATGGCCGATGGCCAGCCAAATAAATAGGTAAAATTTCAAAAACCCCGAAAGCCACATCTACACCCTTAAAGGAATGTGTGTCAAAAATTAAATAAATCCATGCACGAGTTCTCCTCTGGAAACGAAAATGCGGACATCCGAACGCGGGACGGACGGACGGACATGCGAGGCGACGTCAATAACTCACTTCGTCGGGCGGGGAATAAAAATGTAAGAGAACATTGCGTCCTTGTCACTGACCATTCTGGTTGGCGATTTTCAACCATGCATGTAGAGAAATATCTCAATTGCAATTAATGCATGTACACTTGTTGAATTCACAATAATGCGAAATTGGTAAAGGAGGGTAGTTTTCACATAAATGCGAAATTGGTACCGTAAAGGAAGAGTTAATCACCATCAGTATGACATCACTAATGACAATGAGTTATTATACATAAGGTAACAAAACATCATACCTTCCATTTCTATTTCATATCGGTGTGCTAAGTACATGACATTATCACCAACTTTCCCTCTTATTGGATGATTTCTGCCACATTTGTCAATATATACTACGTTGACTCTGAAAAAATAGAAACATGGGATAATCATTAATTAACTTACCAAAGAATTATGTGTGGCACCAAAGTGTAAATTTGTTTAAATGTATCACCTGGCAGGAATATTAAGTGGGGGGGGGGGGGGGTGGAGTGGCATTGAAATTCGCAAAGACAAGTTTTAAATTCTATTGCCTAAAATGTCGTACTAAGTATTTAACTGAAATGTTATCAAAATATGTAATCTATTTTTTATTTTTTTCTGCAACAAGAGATATAGCCCTTTTGGTGCTGAGTGTGGGGGCTTCACCATGTTTACAAAAACAAAATTGGTCTAAATGTAAAATCCATAATGATACAGGGATGGAATTATTCCAATTTTGCAAATGAAATGTTATGTTAGTTGCAAGATATCTTGTTACGCCAGTTACGTATTTTTTGCCTTTGAGACTACACCAAATACTAAACCAGTAAATCTGATTTGTTGATCATCCCACTATCAAGCTTCCCTGTGCACAAACTGGAAATATAATAAGCTAGTGAGAGACAGCAGTAACTTCTTTATTTCTATCGTAACTAACCTAACCTCAAAATCAATATTTTTTTAAGTAAAAAAATGTATTGGGATTCATTCTTCTATCTATCCAGTTAGACTGTTACTTGCATTCTTTTCAACTCATATTGTCATTTGGGTACTGTGATTTTCTCTTGTGTGTTTGAATATACACGTGAGCTTTATATTTTTATGTTTTAATATAACATAAGAGTAAGACTCTAATCCAAGTAATTGTACTGAATAGATAATTTAAATACAAAGACAATGTTTCATAGAATGCAAATATTTGTAATTGAAGTCAAATATTTTCATAGGTATCATATCTCTATAATGAAAATTTCTCAACTTATCTCATTTAAACTTACCTCATTTTTACTTTTACTTTTTTTACTTTTTTTGTATTGTATTGTATTGTATTGTACTTGGCAACACAGAACTAACACTAGACATTGGGCTTAACCCAATATTCCGATTAATGTTCATCCTACTATTATTATGTGATAGATATATTAACTTTTGGAGTGCTGAAATACTTATGTATAACCCATGAGGACCAAAGGGTTTTTTTCAATTTAAAATCATCTTAAATGTCTTAGTTAGCTTTCTCCGCTTGATTTGAATACCTACATTATGGGTATGCGGCCATTATAAATATTCTAATTCTTACAGTGTGGGGATAGGCTTTACACGTCAGATTCTGACGTCTAAAGTCTATCCCCGCTCTGAAAGGGGATACACACACATCTTCTTCAGATACTGGATCCTGCCACTCTTTCCCACCATGTTGGAGTCCACCTGTGTAACAGAAGACAACATTTAATAATAAATTATATTTACATTTCTTTATACATGTATTATAGGTACACATACGTGTAGTACATGTACATAATAAACATTGAGATTATTCTGTTGTCACAATAGATCTTCTCGTACTTAGATATACATATAAATAATGGCAATATTTGCAAAATAATCTGAAGACATGGAATGCTGGGCCATGTGTGGTAGGCGTGTTCAGTACATTATTCTGCTGTATGAAAAATTATGATCAATCATCATGGGAATCAGCCAGCTAGATCAAGGGCAGGGCAGCATCAGGACCGCCTATATTCAAATTATCAGTCTATTTATGTTTGGTTAATATACATGATAAACGTGTAGAAATTTGATTTTTTGACACCTAACCCACAATGTTATGATGGCCCTCCCCATAACCTTTCAGCCATATGTAGGGGAGACCGGGGTATTTCGCACAGGGGTTAGTCAGTGCACATAATTTTGACAATCAATATATTATCGTTTTGTGGTACCTCCTAGTGAATACTGTATCAGTACCCTTGACTTTATGTTTGAAGGTTACTTTCAAAACAAATTATAAAAAAGTAAAAACATTTTTTTCCATTTTGGTAGGTCAAAAGTATTTTTTGCTGTCGCACAAAATGATATTTGACATTGTCATTTAACTGACAGTTTCAACTTCTATAGCTCTGTAGTGCATTAACTGAAGTTAATAATCATTTATACATGTTAGGTTGTCTTCTATGATGTTAGTTCTAAATATATATATTTTTTTAAATACGTCCATGTTTGTTCGAACAAAGAAAATGGGGCTAGTTTGACTGTTCAGATATTAAACCCCACAAATTATCTGGTACATCAAACACTGTTCAGACAAACCCCATCCTATGGGCCTGAGTATGGGGTTTGTTCAAACAGGGAAAAATCTAACTTTAACATGTTTTTTCTGACTCTACTTTGTGTTCAATTTGAGAATAATGTATGCAAAAAAACCCCATCTACACTCCATCCGAAAATCTCACAACACAGTTAGACTAGGCCCTATATAGAATAACCGTCTTTTCTATATTGGTAAGCTGGTGTTATCAGGTTATGTTCATTCTGTTGGCCAGCGAATAAAAATGGAGCATAAAAAATACATCGGGGCGGAGCGGGCGTTATCTAAGCAAGCTGCACGATTGATTCACACTACAACCGAGTGACGACAAAATTGTTTAGATAATCAACACAGCTGACACACCTAGTGCTCCGGTAAATCACTTCCTTGAGAAGTTGGTGAAATGCAGATGACAACTACAATAGAGGTGCTACGTCAATGTTTATAGTGTATACATAACAAACATGACCCAATGTTGGTTTAATGTTGGCCAACCATCTAATATGTCGGCGCAACATTATTTCAACATTGGTTCATTATCTCATATTTGCTGGGTTAATAATATTATACTTTTAATTGTTCAAAGCAGACCCTGTGAACACTATGGCATTGTCAATCTGGCGTAGCCTATAAACATGATAAATCACATGCATGGGTAATTGTCGCCTCTTATTATGCATAACTAGCATAAAAGTTAGTACAAAGTACAGATACATAATTATAATTACGGGTCTTAAGGTTGATATTTTGAGCTCTGAGGGTCAAATTCCCGACAGTGGAGACAAGAGAGCTGCAATTTTTGAATTTGTCAGTTTTATGTTTTCTATTTTCACCATGTAGTCACCGGTAAGTTTGGCAATCCTCCAACCTGTGACCACAGTTCCAACAGATTTTGTATTTAATTAGGCAAGCTTTAGCAGTATGCTCTTTTTTCAGTGTCATACAACACTTTTTGCAAGGGCAAAGGATTCCATTTTATTTCTGGGGGTGTTTCTTACCACACGCCAGACACACTCCAGGACAGTGGTCCTCATTGAAATGCGTCCCATCCACCCAACATTTGAAATTCACCAAATACTGATTCCTTGATATACTTTCCATTTCTGTAGTGATTGACGTAGCTAACCCATTTAAATTATTTCCCAGGCTTCTGTTTGCAAATAGTCTATTTTCCTCATACATAGTTTTTCTTGTGGGGATGGCCCAGTACTACATTCCACCTCCTTTTCTTCTAAGCATTTTCTGCGATCTTGACCATGGGGCGTACCACCCTTCCACATAACTATCTTCCTGTTTCTCATTACTGTAGGCCAGGTTGTCAATGTCGTTCCCTCCGGCAGATATCAACATTTTTGTGTTTTAATTTATGTTTTCCAAATTATCTTCTATTATTTTAGCTATTTCCCCTGCATGCCCTCCTCTCTTGAATCTCACATTACAATCTAACCACTGCAGTCTTTTTCAGTCCTTAATCAAACGTTATTCCCCTTATTAAACTATTTCCCACTATCCATAGATCTTCTATCCTTTTCCTCTTCACTACAGGTTCTGCTGTTTCCATATTATAAGAGTGTTCTTGTTGTCATTTTTTCCTCGTGATTGTAACTTTTAAATTGCCCTCTCTGTCGTAACGATAGTCTCTGCTTTCCATACCATAATACAACTTATTTATTGTGTCCGTTGTTACCTCCCTTTCTGTCTCTCTATCCCTTCCTGGTTCCTTCTTTCTTGAGTCGGTTCTTCTTCCCCTTTCATTTTCTCTATCTGCTCTACATGTAAGTTATTTCCCTCCATCTGGCATTTCATGTCTTTTAATTCAGGGTTTCGTCCAGCTGTGGTATTATTTCTTTACACACTTTGTACAGTTCAAATTCTAATTTTACATGTCTTTCTGTCAAATCCCTTATGATTTTTTCCTCCTCTTTTCTTTATCAACTTTTCCTCCTCCCGTCTTCTCTTTCTTGAATCCTTCTCTCTTCTCTTATCTTTCTTCCCTGATCTATTTCTTTTTCTGTTCCTCTCTCAGTTGTTCTTCCCGCATTTTTCCTTCTCTTAATTACCAAATCATTTTCATTCCTTCCCATATCTGTTTCCTTATTATCTTCAGAATTGTTTGAAACGTATATACACTCTACTATAATCATGGTACACCCATCAATTCTCCACACAGTCTATTTCATCTCATTCCATCCCCTCACTATCATTCTCATCTTTATCATAACATTCTTGACTTTTCCACATTTATAGTTCACACCATTCTTTTTTTTCAGCTCCTCTCTTACATACTTCTGTTTTTCTTTAGGTAGGCTTTATTACCGTCCACTCTCTACACGACTGGCACTCCAACCATGCGATCCGTCCCTTCTCCTCAGTATCCACCCCAATTCTTCCTACACATATTATCTTCCTCTTCTTTCTCCTCCCGATCTTCCCCAATTTACATCACTAGCTTCCCCAATTAATTCTCCAGCTTCCCCAATTATCTCCATAATCTCCGCCTGGGTCTCATCCATTCCAAATTCCTCTTCCATATATCATATTTTCTTTCCTTTTTCTTCTATCTTGTAATTTGTCCTTTTTCTTCTATCTAATTTTGTCCCTGAGTGAATCTAAACTTCAAAATGATTTATGAGTTTTCCGATCATCATAAATTTCACTATTTTCCCCAGTATTTCCCATTACTCCCCACTAATCTTTTAGCTTTGCATTAGATTTGATCCCATGAGTGACAAATCCTTGAGTATCCACTGGTCTAATTAAGCTAAATAAAGCTGTGTATAATAAGGCCCCGGGTAATAAGGCTAAGCCATCGTCTTCTTTCACCCCTCCCACCCCTCTAATCTATACCTGCAATTTATTAAGGATGGCAGCGCTCACTAGGTGGCACTGAACTTCACTTTCAGTTCTCGTTCCGCAAATGGCATACGATTTCACTTCGATTTAGCGTGAAACAGTGCCCTAGGTTAAGGGTCAATTTGATTCGATATTAGAACTTATATGATACGTTGACATATTTCTTCTTGTTGCCTTCATCACAAGAGAGATTTTGTGGCGAGGAAAACATTATTTTTTTTAATTAAACAAGAACCCTGCGGTTCTGAACATTATTAAGAGTTAATTTTTGCGTCAGACTGAAGTTGGTATTAAAGCAATGGGCCATGTATGTAAAACTGTAATCAAAACAAATATATATTTTCCGCCAATAACTACTTTAGATTGCAAAAACTTGCTTTAAAATAATTAGATGCACAAGTGCAAGATGTTTTCTTTGTTAGTTCACATGATAGCAGTATATTAAAATACTTTGCAAGCATCCTAACACCCCGTCCCAGATGTAGTGACTTGTCTTAAAAATCATGTAATAAATATTATAAAATAAACTTATATGATGTTTTTTAATAAATCGTGTTATAAGATATTATAATTATCACTAATATTATATTATTCATAGGATAACTACCAAGCCTCTATAAGCAGGGTTCAAAACGCTCCAATAAACACAACAACTTAATCCTTGTACTTACAACTGCAATCATCAAACACCAGACTACATGAAAGTATAACAAGCGCCAATACACAGTGCCATACACAGTGCCGCACTGCACACCCACGCGAGACGTTGACCCAATGCTGGTTCAATTTTGGCCCACCCGTCTACGGCATCTACCCAATATCTTACCAATATTGGGCCAACGTATCGTATTTGCTGGGGTCACACCCTTGCGGTCATCAAGTCCTCATACATGCACTGTAACTAGAACTAACGGTACTTTAATGACGAGGTAAATGACTACGGTATATTATATACTCGTAATTCAATAAAACTAGAGCAACATACTTCATTATGATATAAATATATCATCATTGAGTGCCCATGGTAATACTGTTTTGACAAAAACTTTTAAATTGACAAGAATTGTCGTTGTTGCAACATTGACCTAATGTTGGGTTAACGTTGGCACAACGTCTTCGACGCTGGCCCACCATTGGATCAATGTCCCGTGTTTGCTGGGTACGAACATAACACCTTACAATATAAGCGAAAATGCTACAATTGTAAGCATGGTAATACATAGCGCTGACCGACCTATATGAGGGGGGTCCGTCGTCTCCAAGGGGATGTGAAAATGACAAAAAGGTGGTAGATTTAATTCTTCTCGCTTCTCACCATTTTCGGTAGATGACTACATGATTATATGATAACAAAGCAAAATAAAAAAATAGTAGTTTTTTTTAGTTATTGATACTAGTATATCTGTATATATATACGAAGTTTGTTATAAAATGATTTTATTTCAAATTAAAATATATATAAAAATACATGATCCTTCATGATTATTTTGAATATATATAGTACAATGAGCTTGATGAGCGACCACAAGATGAAATGCATGGTCTACAGGCTAACCACGTACACGAGTTAACTATACAGTAACACCAGAAGTGTCCTTATATAATCTAGTGTTCCGTGGATGGGGTCATAATGCTGAATAATGGAAATGTATCCCCTTTTACATTTTTTGAGAGACGTCAGTGCTTTAAATCGACATTTTGGGCCGAGAAGCCTCAAGCGTTCATCCTTCGCCAAGAAGCGTAAACTTTGCTCCAAATTTGCGTGTTTTTCAATATGCTGTGTGATTAGGGTGCCTATCCCGACCCTCCCAGTCCTACAGGCATCTCAATATCATCATATATCCATCCTTTATGTGACGTTGAAAATCACTTTCCATCGTGATATTTTGATATTGTTCATTATTATTTACTTTGACGTTTGATCTCACTTAAATATAGTTAGTTAATTTCAATGATATTTTTCCATCTCTATGATATTTATTCACCTCGGGATGGGGATGTCTAGACAGCCAAGCTGATAATACCTGGATGTAGGCCTATACACTGATATACCACACAGCGACTACAGGACAATGACCCAATGCAGTTTCAATGCTGGACCGCCGTCATACCAGCTCGATTTGAATTTTCAATTGTTTATATTTTCCTGACACGACCTTAAAAACTTATTAACGGTGGCGTCCATACACTTTTTCAGTGTCACAAATTGATTGTACACCACTAGACAGTCAGATGAGGGTGTGCAGACATCACACTGGTGGGACCGGTTGACAATGTTGACTATAAGATAAGTAAGACAGTCAGATGAGGGTCAGGGTGTGCAAACATCACACTGTCACTGTTGGCTGTGGTGCCTTGCCTGTTTTTCAATACTGACAATAGGCAGCTTGTCAACCGGTTGCGGGACCGGTTGACAATGTTGACTAGGGTACGGACTCTTCATTCATTAGCCACCCCCCTTGGATTTAGGCTCATTGAGAGTGATGAGACCTTAACATCTCACCACATATAATACCGCTACCATAGACTTACATGTATTATGGCCTATACGTTTGGGCCTCCCAGCATTCCTTAAATGAGAATATCTATATAAACCTGTATATTTTTAAAATCATCATGACATACTCTATCAATAAAAAAAATAAAAAAGGGTGCTTAAACATGGGGCTTTTTTTCTATTTTCACATGCAAATGTAAGGTACTAGTACCTTCCCTGAGCGTTGCCAAAGCACGGGAACTTCCGAATACAGCATATGCCTTGTTACTACCAGCGTAGGGACTACATTTTATACCTATATTTCCCGATTTCAATGTTTTTGAAGGAAGAAATGGTCACCCAATCTAGACGAATTGGTATCAAAATGATATAATTGTAATATTTAACCCCGAGCCTGCTATACATCACAACATTTTATAAAAAAGATTGTAACTCTCTCACTATTAAACTTTTTAATTATATGCACGTATGAATTTGTGTGGTGAGACCCGTAACTCTCTCACTATTAAACTTTTTAATTATATGCACGTATGAATTTGTGTGGTGGGACCTTAATGCAAAATACATTTTATAGGAATTTTTTTTTGTGTGATCTGAAAAATACATTTAATTCTGTATTGAAAAGAGAAAACCTTGTTCAATTCTGATGATTACCAAACTCACAAACACAAATTCAAGTTTCTCTGTTTTCGATTAGATGTCGAGAAATGACCTGTTTTCTATAGTAAAACATAGTTTTCTCTTTCTTGAAAGCATGTCTACCGGTTGTTTCTTTTTTCAGATATTCAACTTGATCTTATGCAATAAACGATTGTATTTTTATAGAATTGTGTTGTACCTTTATTATGCACACAAAACTTAAAGGTATAGATAATAAAGGGGAGATAAATCATGCCAGGAAAGTGATTGTAGTCATTTGAGCTTATAACTATAATGGCTCTATATATAGATATATGGGCTATTTCTGGGTGTACAGACCATAATTAGACATTCATCATGTCAGTTTTGTTAATTTTGTAACAAAACCCACCAAAATGATTTTTATTGCTAAAATTGGCTTACTATTAACAACAAAATTAGAAAAGGAAATATTCTAGGGGCAAAAAACTCGCTGTGGGCTTGAAAAATAGTTTCCAGAGACGGGCACTTTAACGTCTCACCACACATAATACCGCTCCCATAGACTTACATGTATGTATTATGGCCCATACGCTTGGGCCTCCTAGCATTCTTTAAATGAAATATCTATATAAACATGTATATTTTTTTAATCATCATGACATACTCTATCAATATAAAAAATAAAAAAGGGTGCTTAAACATGGGGCTTTTTTTCTATTTTCACATGCAAATGTAAGGTACTAGTACCTTCCCTGAGCGTTGCCAAAGCACGGGAACTTCCGAATACAGCATATGCCTTGTTACTACCAGCGTAGGGACTACATTTTATACCTATATTTCCCGATTTCAATGTTTTTGAAGGAAGAAATGGTCACCCAATCTAGACGAATTGGTATCAAAATGATATAATTGTAATATTTAACCCCGAGCCTGCTATACATCACAACATTTTATAAAAAAGATTGTAACTCTCTCACTATTAAACTTTTTAATTATATGCACGTATGAATTTGTGTGGTGAGACCCGTAACTCTCTCACTATTAAACTTTTTAATTATATGCACGTATGAATTTGTGTGGTGGGACCTTAATGCAAAATACATTTTATAGGAATTTTTTTTTGTGTGATCTGAAAAATACATTTAATTCTGTATTGAAAAGAGAAAACCTTGTTCAATTCTGATGATTACCAAACTCACAAACACAAATTCAAGTTTCTCTGTTTTCGATTAGATGTCGAGAAATGACCTGTTTTCTATAGTAAAACATAGTTTTCTCTTTCTTGAAAGCATGTCTACCGGTTGTTTCTTTTTTCAGATATTCAACTTGATCTTATGCAATAAACGATTGTATTTTTATAGAATTGTGTTGTACCTTTATTATGCACACAAAACTTAAAGGTATAGATAATAAAGGGGAGATAAATCATGCCAGGAAAGTGATTGTAGTCATTTGAGCTTATAACTATAATGGCTCTATATATAGATATATGGGCTATTTCTGGGTGTACAGACCATAATTAGACATTCATCATGTCAGTTTTGTTAATTTTGTAACAAAACCCACCAAAATGATTTTTATTGCTAAAATTGGCTTACTATTAACAACAAAATTAGAAAAGGAAATATTCTAGGGGCAAAAAACTCGCTGTGGGCTTGAAAAATAGTTTCCAGAGACGGGCACTTTAACGTCTCACCACACATAATACCGCTCCCATAGACTTACATGTATGTATTATGGCCCATACGCTTGGGCCTCCTAGCATTCTTTAAATGAAATATCTATATAAACATGTATATTTTTTTAATCATCATGACATACTCTATCAATATAAAAAATAAAAAAGGGTGCTTAAACATGGGGCTTTTTTTGGGTCGTGATGAACAACGAGAGATACAAGAGACACGAGAGAGACGAGAGACACAAGAAAGCGTGGTAATGAAAAGCGAGAGAGCCTAAAAACACGAGAGAGACTGGTGATGAAAAGCGAGAGAGACAAAAAAACAAGAGACACGAGAGTGTCTCAAAAACCCGCAATGATGAACAGCAAGAGATATACGAGAGAGCCTAAGCCTTAATTAAAAAAAAAATACATTTAATTCTGAGCTTAAGGGCATTAAGGCATAGGGTCTAGTCTAATAATAAAATTAATTCCCATGCCATGATGCATTTTGTGTAAGCAGTGGTGGGCTGCTATGGGAAATATGGGACATTGTAAAATCAGAATGCACTATAAAATAGCTTATTAAAGCGATAACATCGACCACGTATAGTACTATTACTAGTAGTGTCCCAGTACACAGGCCTAACGAAGTAGCACAATTAACTGAACTGCGAGGTGGCTGGCCGGCTCCATAGTCTATAATATCGCCTATAATCATGCTAATGTGTTGCAGGCCAGTCGGCGATTGCAGCTGGCTTTTGTTGTCAACTAATTAAATAGCTACTAATGTTACTGGCTATCCCTGGAAGCTGTGTGTCCAGGTCCTTTGCTCTTATGATATAAATTGGCGCTTAAATAACGCTGAATTGTTATTCCTTGTTCTTGTTCATCTGTTTATTTTTCATTAGTTTTACTTTGAAATATATCTGAATGTAACTAACACTGTCCAATCCTAAATTTGCAGGCAAAAAATGGACAGTATACTACATGATGTGATAGTGATCCACATATTAGGTGAGTCATAGTTGGCTGTAATATATCATGAAGCTGCTGATGTCACTCCCGAGCTGCTATCCTTACCTGTCACTCTCTTGGGGTGTGATCGTCACCTGTCATCCATGGAGTAATCAACGTTGCGCCTTACACCTGTAATGATAACAATTAGTAGCTGGTGTGCGCTTCTCCTGTCAAATCTGTTTGTCACCCCTTGTCACTCGTTGTGTTGTGATCAACGTAATTATACTTAAGGTTCTTTTTATAATCTTGCCACAGATCCACTTCGGTAGGCTTAAAAATGAGATTAGAGAACACTCAAATATTTCAGAATTTCAAACAAAATCAAGACGCTACATGTAGCTGACTATATCTGCAAGTCGTTCAGTCCGCCTATGACATAGAAGGTGCCTTCTTTGGTCAGCCATACATTTGTGCTCATAACCTCATCTAGCAGCTTGTGATTTCCTTTAAGAAAATTGATTTAGGTTTCGTTGTGAAAATGAGATTAAAAACATGCTAATTATCACTATTATGCCCTATTTATTTAAATTAAAACTGTTATCTTGTTCAACATTCTTTATCCAAAATATATATTTTGTAGGCCTACCTTGTTTTTCAAACTACCGTAGGTAAACGGACCTATTGGGCACATGACGCTGTTGCGACATTGATTTAACGCAACAACATCGTGTGCCCAGGGGGAAATGTTAATGATAATACAGTACCCGGTAGTTTATTGCCAAGGTATGTCTTTTAAATTTAAATAAAGGATATTAATGAGATGGATTTCGATGGCAATTGAGACGCCGAGTTGTCGTGACATGACTTTGATCGTTAGGTGTCTTTCGTGAGATGATCGCAGCTTGCAAGCAGCATGCAGTTGCTAAACATGATGAGTGACAACTGTCAACACGTCTAGATCTACCATGTACAGCAGCCATGTGATCTTCAATTGCTGTTCACAAAAGGTGTAGAATATATTGCAGACGGTAAAGTGTGATTTCTGTTACCACTTTTGAGCTGCTGTTGTCAATTTAACTTCACAGCTTGCAGAAAGCAGACACAATCAATATGAGGTGTGACTCCTGCCACCATATATTTCAGAGTTGTGACTCGCATGTTCAGCCGGACTGTTGACATGTCTGAGGTGCGATTGTCGATTGAAGTTCATGACTCCTGGTTGATATAATTATGTTACAAGAAAATGTATTCATAAACTAAACTTTAAAGAAAAATATTTGTGCCCACGGAGGCCAGGAAATAGTGCGGGAATATCCCGCACTTGTCATTGTAACTGATGAGCGGGATCTGAGTAAAAACAGTGGGAATCCCGCATTTGCGCACCCTAATTTGTGCCCTGCAGTAAAGCGAAAATTTTGAAATACCGGAGATTATGATTTTTTATTTTTTTAATATATCCATTGCCTCTCTCACTGCCACTAACGATATGTCTAATCTTCGCAGCTATTTACATGCATGTTGACTCATGGTTGGTTCAATGCTGGTCTGATGTCGCACACTATGGCCAGTACCGAGCCGGCCTACATCTGGTAAACTTTCCAGGGTTTGCTGGGATTATGCCCATAGAACTAGGCTCACACAGCTAACACCATAGAGGTTTATGGATAATATAACACTTAAGCCTACAGTGGGAAGTAACTACCGTACATTGGCCATTGTTGGAGTAGTTGGGGCCAATGTCTGAGACAGTAGCCCAAACAACACAGGACATTCATCCAAAGCTGTTTCAATGTTGGCCCACCGTCTTCTACGCTGGTCCAACATTGAAACCTCATTGGGTGAATGTCCCGTGTTTGCTGGGCTAGGCTAGAACAACTGTGCTGAACGTGCTTGTGTTCAGTTAGATCATGGTCAGATCAAGGAAGCAAGGAATATCGCCTATAGATAGACACGCTCGTCCCTAAACCAGTCAGTGTCTGTAAACCAGTTGATTGTCGCCGCGCGGCGATAATGCTGCGGGCTATCTGCGGGTCAACTCAACCATTTATTTTTTCAGGCATATTTTATTGTTTGTTCCCAATTAGGTCCTTATTGAAATAAGCGAGATTTGAAAATACAAAATAATCATAATGTGAAGTTAATCTTCTAATTTCAAGGACTCATACGTGAATAACTCAACAGGACATATTATTAGCGGGATTATAAACTTGGGAACAAGCTGTTTGTGTAGGCCTATGATATAGCAGGGCCAGAAACACGCGTTATAGGTCACACAAGGTAACCTATTAAACTTTCTATTAATGTCAGCTTCCGTGGCATATCATGCATATGGCTCGATCTATCATAGAAAGTAATGGGTAACATAGATCAATCATTCACCATGTACACTTTTTTAAATGTACAGATATAAAATTTTAAAAATCATCAACTTTGTTTTTCTTTATCATTAATAGATTACGGACAATGCATTAGACATAATAAAATGAACTTGAAAAAAGGTTTTCGGAAAAGTACCGCACTCATGGGTAGCCCTGCCTATTCCCAGAACACTTTGCACCCTGACTCGGCACGCGGCGGACAGCCGATATTACACTTATTCACCACACCATTGAGGTCACAGTAGGCCCACATGCAGTACTAGACAGCATGCTGACCAGGACCACGTGTGATAACCATTGCGTGCGCTCAGTAAGGCCATACACTATACACCTCTCTGCAAAGGCTTACTATACCCAGTGCTGGTTCTAGTGGCTGTCAGCTGTAGTTTTACGGCAAGGGTAGCGGCAACTATTAAAGCATATTGGTAAATCAATAAAGCGTAGCGGCATTTAGTAAGCGTAGCGGCCAAAAATTGAAGCGTAGCGGGTCCGCTACGCTATAACCAGGGTTCGAAATTAAGGGTAGTCCGCTAGTCCGAACACTAGTAAAAATAGCTGCGGACTATTAAACATTTATGTTTACTAGTACCGTCGGTCTAGTAAAAAAACGGCGCCTCAACGATTCCATTAATCAGCTACAACCTATGTTAGCAAAGCGAGAGACAATGTGCCGCGGTCAGACGTGTGTTAATTTGCATACATTTATGCCCAGCCCACGTTTGATATTTGGTCAGCGTTGTAGGAGTTCCGGGACAGCATTGTGGCAGCATTGACCCACTGTCATGTGTTAGCGAGGAAGGATCTTTTCTGTCTAAACAGTCATCCCAAAGCGTGTCACATTGTCAATGTGAAAGACGACGATCATTTAAAATAAAAACATAGGCCTATATATTGCTCTAATCATGCTAATAGTGAGTGCTTTAATGTTTAAATAGAGGGTGGTCCGACAATAAATTAACATTAATTAACAGGAGCAGCTAAACCTACGCTAAGCGTTATCAGTTATGGCCGTCTTTATTATTAGACCTCTGACATAACCTGTTAACCATCTTCATTCCGATGTGAATAAATAGCAGAGAGGTAACATGCAGATGTAACCAAACGTACATTAATACACATACATGTATGAAAATACGAACATATTTAATTATAACGGCAGACACTGGTTTTCAACGCCACATACATATAATATATGACGATATTAATCCCCTGTAGGATTGAGATGGTCAGCCCAACAGTCTAATCAGCGTTACACGAAGAACAAAGCGATTCGCGACGATAGTGCTATTACTTAACAGATGAGAAAACACAAGTCATTTACCCAATGCTAGCTCAATGTTGGTCCACCGTCGCAACGCTGACCCAACATTAAACCAGCATTAGGTCAACGTCTCGTGTTTACCGGGATATGGTCAGGTGCGGGGTGGGAGCAGTGTCGCCTACTCACATGTCAGATAACGCTCACCAAGTTAAAAACTGAATGATGTTGCGCCGTCTGTGACATCGGTAAGACCTTATTTCAACACTGGATCAACATTTTGAGTTTGCTGTCTGTGCGTCTGATATTATATCCTATTTTCTCGCTGCCCAGTAAGCAGGGGTGAGCACGGCGCCAGGTATTAAACTTATTGTGGTGTAATACTGGGCCGTCGTCATCAGCGGTCTGATTGATAGTGGAACACTGGTTGACAATTACAACAATCATGGCAAACTTCTCTGTGTTTGCTTTGCTGCCAACGGCGGTTGCGGGGTGTCCCATCACAAGTATAGTAATATCATTCAATAACCTAATTCTCATTCTCAAAAAATTCAATTAAAGGTCACTAGGCTACTAGTGATAATTTGTTTATGTAATATTATTGAGCACTGTAGTCAGGGCTGGAAATTCAACTTTTTAGAGGGGTGCCAACAGGGCACTCACATACAAAATTTTAGGTGCCCGCCCAAAATTTTAGGTGCCCTATTTTTCAAAAATAATACATACATCGAGGAACACTTTTTTCCACAATTTTAATTAACTATTAAAATTTCTCATATATTATTAAAAAAAGATTTATAATGATATATTAAAACCAATAAGTTTTAAAAACAGCTGCACGTATGAAAAAGGTAAGTCAGTGGCTTAAATAAATATAATTATTATTCATTTATTTTAACAGTGTTCAATACAGAATGAAAAAAAGGGAGCCATGTGGCCCATACCGTGTTGAAAAAAGGGGCCAGCATATAAAATTATGGGCCAATACTAAAATCCCCCAGAGGGCTTTTCAAATGCTTGAAATAAATAGCAGTATTAAAATTGTAGTAGCTCCCATTTGAGACACTTAGCCCAAATATGCACTTGGGCGCTAGACGCACTACTAGAGAAGCAGTTTGAGGGTGAAAATACCCCCTCTCATTTTTGTCAAATTCAAAAGTTGTGAGAAGTTTTTTTATTGTGTTTGAATATGATGCAGAAGTGGAATATCAGTTATAAACTGTTGAGATGTGTCTCGAAAATTTACTAAGTGGTAAACCTAGGCATATAGCACACATTCAACTAGCAACAATTTTAAATACTGAGACATTAAAAAGATCTACCCCTGCTACATTTGTCATTAAATCAAAGGTATAAGAACAGTCCACCAAAAACAAATGGCATGGCCAAGAATGGATAGCAGATAATTTATACTGTAGATCAGTATACTGTCAGTGAAGGCCTATCAGCTCAGTAGGCCTGTCTGCTTTCCAAACACACAAGTTTGCCTGCTTTCCAAGCAGCAACACGCCTTCAGCCTGATACTTCACTGGATGACTTCTGACTATCATAACACAACAGAACATAGCCCACACGAACAGCAGCCAGGCAGCAAATTTCATCAATTGATTGATCATTCGTACACACTTAATACAGTGCATGTGATTGGCTCCCAGAATCATCCAGAAGTAAGCTGGTTACTGATTGGCCCACGTTGGTCACATGGGACAGCCATGTGAACAACACACCAAACCCCAGAATATTCATTGTTCTGACTCTGGCTATCGATGATCGGAAGGCCTGGGTGTCTGATTCCAGGGCTGGCTATCACAAACAAAAAACTCCCCAAAAGACGATGTTTACCGCTACGCGCCACCGTGGCCCAATGCACAGTGCGGAAATTGGGCGCTAATGACGCAATCCCGCGGCCTGTATTGAACTCAATAGTGAAAACTTTTATAACTCTTGCGCATGTCCACAGATGAAAGTAAGAGAAGACTAAGAATCATCATACTTGAATCAGTCAAAATGTAACAAAATCAATATTTTTATATCCGTTTTTTTTGGGTGCCAGCAGGGCACGCATGCCAGTATATTAGAGTGCCCGCAGCACATTTAGGGTGCCACGGGCACGCGGGCACCCTTTAATTTCGAGCCCTGGTAGTATTATCATTGTAATAGAGAGAAGTGGTCCCTAACGTAAAAATATTTTTATATAATAACGAGACTAACATCACTTTGCGACCATCAAAATCATAAAATATATTCTGGTGTTCAAAGTCAGTCATGCCCCTGACAAACGACCACCCCTTTCATATGACCGTTTTTATGTGGCCGTAACTGGGGTCGCATAACATAACTGTATTTCAGTACAAGTAAAACATCTACCGGACTAGTAAACTTTAGGTTTTAATAGTCCTGCTCACTAGTAAAAAAAATGGCTAAGTTCTATCCCTGATAACGCTTCAGGGGAAACCCTGCGTAGTTTATTAGGTGCCACCACATTATGGTTTAATAAATTTAAATAGCATCTGGTATCTATTTTGTTTCTTGAGTAGAGTAAATAACAGCTGAATACTCCCCCTTTTACTGTTCATTGCCGACTGGGTGGAACTCCATGCCCAAACGATCTAACCCCACCTAAACGGTCTAAATACCCAACCAGCCGAAAACGTAGTTTTATATGCAGCAATGTTATTCATTTAATTCCAGTCATTCTTGTAAATATTGTATCGATTAGTTCAAAAAAAATAGGCCACAAAGACATAGGCCTAAAATTATTTCAAGCTAGAATAATTTTCTAAAGAAAATACCCTCATGCAGTGTCTTTATTGTCAGTTTGCTATTATTTTATACACCGTTATTCCAGTAAGTATTGGTATGAAGACGTCTTAGAACTGTTACTTTTTCCCTGTATGAGTGTTGTAAACACATGCTAACACTCCCACCTCAAGATAAAGTCGTACATGCGGTTACCAACATTGTATTTATTTGATAGAATGATGTCTGGTTTTATCATATATACCATACAGTACATAAGCATAATATTGCATAAAAATAAAGTAATGGTCTACAAAATAGTGGTATAATTGGCCATGGACGGATAGATGTTAAATATGTGGCGACGACGACACGCAGATGCCCCCAAATAAATACACCTATCTTGGGCCCCCACCTTGCTGGAGAACAGATTTATACATTTCATACAAATAGTAAGTATAAAAAAGAAAATAAAATAAATCGCCAGTCACTTCCTTACAAAGGTTGGTATTTAACACATGTAGCCTACATGCACTGAAACCATGTCGTAATTATATTCATTAAAGTCATATTTCATTCATCAGTTCATATGCCGTTTTCTATATTTCTTGTACATTGTGGTGTTAAGCAAGGATGTATTTTATCGCCCACATTTTTCGTTTTTTTATTTAAACGACCTATTTGAGTGTGGGAATAACAGCTGGGAAGTTACACTGTTTTACTATATTATACAGATGACATGTTATTCTTGTTTTATAGTACAGCTGGTGAACTCCACTTGCAGCTCAATGTTTTGAATCAGTGGTGTTATAAAGAATCTAGAGAAAGATGTTTCAGCACTCTGTCAACAGTAGGCCTATGATTATGTCCTTAGCTCTATTTTAAACAAACACGCTCCTATCAGTACACAGATAATGGCTAGAAAACAAAAATAAATAGATAGATATTTAGCTGATGTTATTTTCAGAAAAGAACGGACAATCTGCATAGCCTATATGCAACTCTATAAATAACATTCTGCATAGAGTTCCAACGCCCGCTCTGCCAGAATTCACATCAGTAAAATCACTTTCAGATCATTTCTCAAAATATTTTGTCTATAAAATTGAAACTGTTTGTTCCAAATTCCCAGATAAAATACTACATATTCCATCAGTGCAAAAACCTCAAATCAAATCCAAGATGAAAGTTTTTAATCGTGCGATGGAAAATTAAATTTAAAATCTTATTTTTGGCTCATGGTCAAAATCATGTGATCTCGTACTGAAAAATTATCTGAACATACCGTACTAATAAATCCCATCTCGGACATATTCAACGTTTCAATGGAAATTAGTACATTTATTAACTTTAAATTTTAAAGAAGCGCATGTAAGACCACTACTAGTACTTAAAAAACATCTCTTCTTAAAATGAACTGAAAAATTACAGGCCTATCCAAAATCTTAGGAAAGGTAGAAGCAGATCGTCTACAAACTAAAAAAAATAACCATCTATCTAATCCATTACAGTTAGCCAACAGGAAACATCTTTCCACAGTATCAGCGCTACTAAAAGTACGTAGTGACATTATTGTCAGCATGGACAAGGGTGAAGTTACAGCTCCAGCCTTACATGACTTGACGATCATAAGTCACACTTACTAAGTGGTGGCAGGTGTCGCAGCTGAACGTGTGGATTGTCACATCTTTTGTGAGCACCACATAATCACATATAGCTGGCATGATGTTGCACCTTTGTGCATGGATTACTGTACCTTTTAAAAATCACAGGAGAGCAACGTCTTGAATACTTACCAAGAAAGCTAAGTTGATTGCAACCACCACGCCTATCTACCACGTAAAATATAATATATTATACAAATTATACAAGTTAAAATAAATATGTACATTATTTCGACGGAATTAGTGTCATATAACTGATAATATACGTAGACTTGTATCATTAATTTTATTCTAAATCTTAAAAAACAAAAAAGTTCAGGAAAAACAAATGTTATTATTTTGTAGAGTATCCCGTTTAGCCATCTCCTACAGGCTAAAACCACGATTGACAACAGCGTAGCTGAAGGCTTCAGCCACAGTTTGGGCTCGATTAAAAACGCGGGCCATTCCTTTGGGCGATCATATCTAAGACGTTTCCCAGATTAATCAGGTCAACAGTTGGTTGATTATAATCTGTAACATTTCATCTTCATGATCCCATGTTCAGCTCGTCTGTTGCAACGCCATTAAAAAGTTATGAACATTTTTCAGACATTGGGGTTGAGATCTTTCTTATTCATCGCCATATTGAAAAACTTTGTTTTATGATTTGGACTCGTCCACGGCTAAACTACGGGCATTAGACAAAGTCATGCCTATATTTGCCGGCCCGATATTGCTTTTTTATCTGCTCATTTTCAATAAAATAATTTCGTAAATCTTACTTTTTAAAATTTTTAGTCTCTTTCTTGTCTCTCGTATCTCTCGTGTCTCTCGCTTTTCATATTTGGGTTTTTGGAACCTCTTTCGTGTCTCTCGCTTTTCATCACATAATTTTGCGATTTATGGGCTCTCTCGTCTCTCTCGTGTCTCTCGTGTCTCTCGCTGTTTTGTTTATCACGACCGGCTTTTTTTCTATTTTCACATGCAAATGTAAGGTCCTAGTACCTTTCCTGAGAGTTGCCAAAGCACGAGAACTTTCGAATACAGCATATGCCTTGTTACTACCAGTGTAGGGACTAACGTTACTTTATACCTATATTTCCCGATTTTAATGTTTTTGAAGGAAGAATTGGTCACCGAATCTAGACAAATTGGTATCAAAATGATATAAATGTAATATTTAACTGCAATAAATCACCACATTTAAAAAAAAAATTGGTAACTCTCTCACTATTAAACTTTTTAATTATATGCGGGTACGAACTTGTGCGGTGAGACTTAAATGAGTTATCAAATATCGTCCGATTATCGCCCACTCAAAATAGATGTCATGTTCTACAGTAAAAAATTGGATATACCCGTCTGTGTCATAAAATTTCGTGTTGACGATTGCGTTCTATGAACCTTTTCTACTTGTTTGAAACGGTATGCAGCACTGTAATTTCTCAAATTATTTAGATTATGCGCTATTTTGCATAAATGACACCGCATCCCAGTCACAAACATGGCGGCCGCCATTTTGATTTTCGTCCTAATATATTTAGTTTCGAAAATGACCTTTGTTGGATTTAAATACGAAACTATTGAGAAATAGATAATGGCTTTACATTTGTCACCCAGATTACCCCGGTGGTACAGTTTAATCAGACGGTTCTTATTTTCTGTATAATGTGCTTTATCATGCACCATAATATATTTCAATGATAACAAATAAATATAGTTATAGAAGAATTATTAAATAATTGAATTTTTATTGATATTCATTCAATTCAAAACAGGATTTATCCGGGGTTTTTTCAGAATAACTGATTAATCATATTTATCTATATTATCGTTTATTTCGACAGTCATGATAATCAGCCTTTCTTGAAATTCCTTTATGTAAAAAATAGATTCCTGTGGCATAATTATATTCACATAAGTTTGTGGGGCTGCATTGAGAAAAAAACAAGAGTAAAAATGTTTAGCTAAGGGGTGTTAAAAGTCATGGTGACTCATGATGACTTTCAGAATATTTAGCAGAGACGCAAGTCAGGAATCTTGAACACTTGAGGCTTAAGATTGATAGGGCCTATACAGGCTTTATGACTTTATGAAATGGTATTGATCGTCGCCTAATGGCATTAGGATCACACGTGACCCCGTGAGGAAAGAAACTGACATTCGCAGTGCAGTGCAGAAATTTATTTACAGTGGGTAGAGAGTGCATCAGTGGTTATATACAGTGGGGTTCGCGTGTGAATTAAAGACTGGGGGAGAGATGACGGGTTAGGCCTTCCTTGAAGGAGTTGGAGTCGCACACAGACTGGGTGGCAGTGAATTCCAGTCTGTGATTGTTTGGGGAAAGTAGCTGTATTTGTGTCTGTTGATGTGCTGAGTTGTCTGTATCTGTGGCTGTTTTCGTTTATGTTTAAGGTGTGGCGTGTAGTTCTGAGGGGTATTTGTAAATATGGGGAATGGGGATGGCGATATTCTGATGGCAAATTTTGTAGAATAATACTAGTCTACTTTGCATAGTTTTGTATTTTGTTAAGGTTGTGTGTATCTTTTGCCGTGTGTGGATCCCAGATTGCTGATGCATATATTCAAGTTGAGGTCTGACTATTTTTCTGTATGCCTGTGATTTTATAGTTGTAGCCAGCCGTACGCCAGTACGCACGTGCGTACACATTGTAAGGGAGAGTAAAAAAATTATGACCCTATTAAAAAAAGAAGCAAAAAGTTAGTAGATTAGCCTACATGTATGCGTACTTAGCAGTCCAAATAACGATTTCTATTCCTTATGTGGTGTTGCGTAAAACGCCAGAATAAGTAGGATACAAATGCACCAACTGTTTCTCTTGTCAATAAGAGTCACAAATTAACAACATGTAGGCTATGACTTTAGTGCCGCTAAATTTGCCGTGGACGAGCCCACACCATAACGATGTGGGGCCGTGGATTACTACATTCGTTTTACCCGGGGTACTCAACTTTTTTCAACCAGGCAGTCAATGAGATCGATATCCACCCCAAGGTGGAAAAATGCCAATAACATTTTAGGCCACCGTGTTTTATTTCTCTGTTTTAGATCAGAAGAAATTAAAAATCTAATAAGTGAAGGCGGTGAAAAAACATTAAAAAAAACATTAAACCTATTTTCGGAAAAGTTAATGAGGGCGCCCTAATAAAAAAAAGTTAATGAGGGCGACGAAAAAAACAAGCAAAAGAAAAACATAGCTGGGAAAATGTTTTTTCTTATCACCCGAAATAAACTTGTTTTTTCGAAATGTTTTTTTATGTCCCAAAATTAATTGTTTTTTTTCGGAAATCGGCAACAATCAAATGCGCGCGCCGGGCAGAAAAAAACACATGTTTTTTTTGGTAATGTGCTGCCTAAATATAATGCGCGCTGATCTAAAACAGAGAAAAAAACGCTGGCCCAACATTAAAACAATATTGGTTCAACATCTCATGTTTGCTGGGATGATTATTATATCACAGCGAATCATGTAAATAGATAACACAGAGATAATGATCAAATAACGTTTTCGTAAGTTATATGCATGTGTGAGGCTATTGTCTTTTTTGTATACTGTCTGGCAGCTCGTAGGCCTATAGTAATACAAATCATGGATATGCCTACAAATAATAGTTCTTTCATCTTTTAACCCCTCCACACACTCTAGCCTCTAGGGGCGGCCGCCTCCGTGTCTATGCTCTGTGTCTACATCAGTGAGGGGACCACCTGATCTAGGGTAGGCCTAGTGTTTTTAGACCGGTATATGATTATAAATGTTATAAGGGCCCACTTGACTTGTTATTTGCATTATACTGGTACACAAAAGTGTACTAGGTCTACATCTGTAGGCCTACATGTAGGCCGTACAGGCATACCCAGCAAGCACATGACGTTGAACCAATATTGGTTTAATGGTAGCTATTTTCATAGGGCTCGTAGACGGTGGAGCAGCATTGCGCCAGCATTGGAATAACGTGTGATGTTTGCTGGGTAGAGTAACACGTATTTGTTTTCATATAAATAAGGGACCCCCATTCCATTACTATGAGGGGGGGGGGGGGGCTGAGGTTTTGAACTGGACAAATTATTTATTTCACCTGCGATCTGCAATATTTTATTTATTGCACACTCTGCCCCAAGCAAAATATTTATTTCACTTTCTTCGATTTTGTTCCAGTCCACAAACTTTGATCCCAAAGTAGGCTTAGTATTGATGTGGGGGTCAAGGAGACTAGCGAAAAAAGGTTTTACAAATTTAAGCGTCATTTAATTATGTAAAGAAAATTGAGGGCCATTAAATATTTATTTACAACATTTCCTTCAGACAATTATTTATTTAATGAAACTTCAGTCTCAAAATATTTATTTAAAAAATACTCCAGCCTCCCCCCCCCCCTGGAGATTGAATGGTGGCCCCCTTGTGACCAATCACAGAATGTCCAGCTCACAAAGACACTATTGACTACCTTAGCCTCGACCCGGCCATAAATGAAATTGACCGGGCTCGCCAGGCAACAAGGGGTTCAGGGCATTCTGACCTCAGAGATTATATCTCTGATACCACACGCTCATTTCGCCGTATGCACGCATGGCGATTGACCAGATTTATCAGCGTTAGTGAGCGTTACCACGTGATTTTATAACCATTCCTATAACCACGGAACTATTTTGGTGTTCACTTCAACTCATTACTTATCCTTTTTTCAATATTTAATTTGATTTTAGAGTTTGTTACAGGTAAGGGCTATTTATTCTGTTTAGTAGTGGATTAATTGAACCAGCACAATTCGCATGTCATTCAGTAATTTATATTTGCCAGTGTTTTGAAGCCGATTGTAAATTCTGTCAGAAAAACGTAAACATGGACCTTCTCACAGCAGCGCGTAGGCAGAAAAAGTAATCCATTGAAAGTTTTCTATTTCTATGTGAATATAAACTTATATGTGGCGGAGTAGTGTTGTTTTATATTTGCCATATATATTCAGGACACTTAAGCGTGTTTATAAGCCTACAGTTGTTATATCAACAAAACTGCTCAAAATGAGCAGTTTTTGTCGAAACATGGCGTGTGGTTACAGAGAGAGAGCGGGGTTGACCTGAGCGACATCTATGTGTGGAGAATGGGTTCAGGGGTGTGGTGATCTCGGCACTCGACGATCTCGGCCCCGGAGATCCCGGACGGTGGCTGGCCTTCCCACTTCTCCCCTCCATCAAAGCCCATTCACAACAGTCTGCCGGGAGACCTTGCGTGGAGATCTCGCCCGGTGACTCCCAGACTCGGCATAGCCCTACCGTAAGATGGGATGACAAGGGACGTGGGGTGACAAGGGACAAAAAATTTAAAAAGTTATTTAAGGCTTAATGAAAAGAAAGGTTTTACAGGCATACCACTGGTAAGTTGTCATATGAAAGGTCAACTAATAATGTTTGTTTTCCTTCGTAGAGACAGCTGTTACCTGTTTTGCTAGGAGACCCATGGAACAAAGAATCATGTATGATGACCGAAATTTGAACGTGGGCAAAACTTTCCTATTCCAGGAAAGACTATTGCATCTATGGAGATCTTGCTGCCGTCACTACCTCATGCTACCTGTTGGATACGAACATATATTACAAAGGAAGTTCAATTGTAATTACCATGTCTTAGAATATTGTTTTTTATTTTTTATTTTTGGTGAATATTGAATTGCGAGTGGGGTGACAAGGGACGTGGGGTGACAAGGGACACAACGCCGCGAACCTACAAACCCCAGCCCGGTATCCCGCGGCGCAATTAAGCAGCATACAGCAGAAAACAGCAGTGAAGCCCTGGCTGCAATTAGAAAAGGAATGACTATCCGAAAGGCTCAAGAGAGATTTAAAATCCACAAGAGTGTACTGTATAGACACATGAAAATAAAATTGGGTGACAAAGGACGTGGGGTGATAAGAGACAAAAATCTTTAAAAAGGTATTTAAGGCTTGTGAAAAGAAAGGTTTTACAGGCATAGGGGCCGATCACTGGTAAGTTGTCATATGAAAGGTCAACTATTAATGTTTGCTTTTTGAAAGGGGAATGTGTATCCTCAAACATCCCTGTAACAAATATGTAGAGTTAAATTTAACGATCAGGTGATATATCCAATCTAATCCAATCCAATCCCGTCACATCCAGTCACAATTGAGATACAAGTACCGCTACTATATGTTGTTAAATATTTTATTTTCATGTTTCTACTATCATGGTGTTTTTGAAAAAGATAATTTGTGTACCTTGTCACCTCTGTGGAAGAAATACAGGGAACGAAGTACACAATAGCTGGCTGCCCTTGTCACCCCATACGATGGGGTGACAAGGGACAGCCACTTTCAATAAAAAAGGGATTAAATCATTCGTAATACCATTTATTATTCCGTCCATGCAACAAACATATCACTGGACATAATATGATAGAAAATCTTTACAATTAAACATGTATTAAGAAAGTTATGAAAAGGGAATGCTCAAAACTGTCCCTTGTCACCCCATTTTACGGTATATCTATTACCGCCACTAATGGGTACTATAGTTGCAGTATTGGCCTCTTCACCCTTTCAGCGCTGGGACAGTCATCAGATCCGACGTCTACACGGAAGACGGTCGCCCCATCACATAAATCATTAAAAAAAGAGGTGCGTTATATAATCAGCTAAAGTCTGAAGACTGTGTCAATCCATAACAGGCATCAATAAGCCTAACGTTACACATATGATAGGTGTACAAGTTTTATGATTGAGGTCTTCATGCTATGAAATCAATAGTATTCTTTTTAGTTTATTGTCCGTACAATTTAATTTATTGCAGACTAACTCAACAATAACCCTTTCAAGCCTGAATTTACCATTTTAATTTTCATCCACTACAATCCGCGAATTGCTGGGTGAAGGTGATTTCAGTAGGGTGACACATAAAACAAAGTATTTTGTTTTTATTAAATCAGTTCCATAAATATGTTCGCCCTAAAAACCCATACTTCAGAAAATTAAGGAAATTAAGTATGCAAAAAGATGCCTTGATGCACCGTGAGGGATTAAAGGGTTAAACCAACAGTCACCATCTCCTATCCGTTGAACCGTGAAATATGGCTTCCCGAGAATGCACTTTATTCAATTACTAATCACCTGTAAAGCGTTAGACGCACGTGTTGCCACCACAGATAACATCTAGACCTATTTAATTGTTTTTATTTTACACAATCTATAGGGCCTATGTATATCAATCTCCAATAAAAAACAATTCCTAGTATTATGTTATATCGCTGTGTTTCAGATTGACGGCGAGCGGCACATTGTGCTGGCGACACCTGGTACGCCGATGAGACCTTTAAAGTCGTTCGACATCCATTCTATCAGCTCTGGTCCATCCACGCATTTATCAGAGAGGACGACAACATTAAACAGATCCCACTGCTGTTTTGCTTCATGTCCAGCCGTAGGAAGCGTGATTACAATGCCTCACTAAGATCATTACTGACCTTACTGCCACATCCCTCAGCAGTTCAAGAATTTGTGACAGACTTCGAAAGTGCTGCGTGGAGGGCAGATGCCACAGCCCTCCAAGAAGTGAAACTTCAAGGATGCGCCTTTCACTGGGGCCAGGCTGTGTGGCGAAAGGCAAAAAGTAGGGCTGCAAAGGCCTTATTTGAAGGATAACTCCACACATAGATACGTGAAGAAACTGTTAGCGCAGCACCTGCTGCAGCCGAACACATAGCTCCAATATTTGCCACCCTCAAGGATAAGGCCGACAGCGACAAATTACAAGCTCTGGCAGAATATATAGAGAAGACCTGGTTTGCAGAAGGTCTACGCTACATACAACTTTGGTACGATGCCGGTCCACCATCTTCAAAACCAAATACTTATGCATGAGACAGATTGGACCAATCATTATGCTATCTGCATTCGGCCAAATTCTTCAGCGATCGCTTGACCGCCTTTGTCTTGCAATGGGAACGAGACGTTGGCCCGATATTGGGTCAACATTTAGTAACTTGTCTTTCGCTTATATGATATATATATAACCCCCATCCGATTGAGAGCCCGGAATGACCTCAGGATGGACCCTTTAACTGTCCGACCGAGCTAGAACAAGACGATGATCGTCCATTTAGTTTTAACAAGGGGCATTGAAAAATCCCTCAGAGGACAAGTCTGGGAAAAAATATCCTAAGTTCCAAATATCCAACGTTTACGAATGATGGTTAAGACTCATCTTCTTCCAAATACTGGCCAAACTTGAATAATGAAGACGGGGGCCATGTATACATGCGAATTAAAAACTTTTTTTTAAAGCATCAACTGTGAAAGCCTGTGGGATTTGAGGTGGCAAGTTGTTCCATGTTGTCATTGTTCTTGAGAAAAAGCTGTATTTAACTGTATCTATGTTGGTTTAGTATGGTTGGAAACCGAGGGGATGTGTATGGGAGCTTCTCAATTTTGATTTAAAGGTATGGGAGAGATGGTATGGCCACAACTTCATTTACGATTTTGCAAACCTGATCAGCCTCGAAATGTTTCAATTTTCTTGTAATGTCTACCAATTTAGTAAATTTAGCATACTGGTCATGCTGCTGGTGTTATGGTATCGGTTTAGGCATTATCTGGGAATCCGACGCTGGACAGATTCAAGCTTCTGTGCAGCCCCGTGGGTGTATAGGTCCCTGACACAAATACAGTATTGAAAGAAAAGCTGATATCCAGTTCAGGGCATTTTCGCGGACACCACAATGGTTCAGATTTAGTGCTAAATGACTATGGGGGACTTTGTCAAAAGCTTTACTGAAATACAGTAAAGCAAAGTTGTGTTTCCGTTGATCTTTTAGATTCAGAACCGTGCTGCGACTGAAACAGGATACCATGTTCTTGCAGTTGTATCATGATATTGCTAACAAGTATATTTTCCATTAATTTGGTACATATACATGTCAGTGATACTGGTCTGTAATTTGTAGGATTATAATTTTTTCCTTTCCTTGAGATTGGCGCACGTTGGCTGTGCGGCAGTCATCTAATTTCACCACTTTAAAAACATAGTTAAGATTGGTGCAATTTGCGATGATAGTTCCTTCAGTAGTCGAGGTGAGAGGCCGTCAGGTTTGAATTCAAAAGTAGTTTTTTAGCTACCTTTTGTGTGATATAGATGTCCGAATAGTCGAAATAAATTTATTTTATGAAGGTTATGAAGGTAAATTTGGTGTTTTGGAAGTGAAGACTGATTGGAACTGTCTGTTTAAGGCATTTGCTTTTTCAAATATTTAAGTTAAACGTTTACCATTTTCTTTGATCGGAGGGACGTCAGAGGAGTCCCGTTTTATGCCTTTGATCATCGACCAAAGACTCTTGTTGTTTTTATCATGACATGGATTTATAATTTCCTCAAGGTAATTTTGATAAGCAGATCTAATTTCTTTTTTAACTTGCTGTTTAGGAGATTTCAGTTTTGTATTTTACCTCTTCACTTTGATTCTTCTGGAAACTTTTATATGCTTTGTCTCGCTTACGTATTAGTTTTTAAATGGTAGAATTTATCCAAGATAGTTTGTTTACTGTTTTAGCCATTTTAGAAGAGATACATTCTGTCCAAATGTCATTTACTCCTTTGTTACTATCTGTAATAGTTTTGTCTGAAAGGGTTGTCATTCTGTTTTTCAATTTTGTCATGTCTGCTTTCTCATACTGCAACATTTTTCGAGGCTTTTGTATGTTAATTTTTGGCTTTATATCAATATCAGCAATTATTGCGTCATGGTCACTCAGGCCTGGTATTACTTCTATTCTGTTTAAAGTATTCAGATTGTTTGTGAAGAACAAATCCAAAATACACCCACCTGTAATTGGATTTGAGTATAACTGGGAGAAAGAGAGAAATCTGCTATGATGTTTAAAAGTGCAGTTTGTAGTGCTGCATCTTTAGAATTTGAAACAAAAGCTGATATTTCCCAATTGATATTACCCAGGTTAAAGTCTCTGACAAGTATTATGTTGCCCGATTCTAATATAATTCCGATTCGAGATAATGCACATTCTATTTTTTTCAAATCCTCAATTTCAGTATCTGGTGGTCTATAAAAGGTGCCGAAGTTCATTGATTTACACTCTTTAATGACAATTTTGCACCAAAGAATTTCACACTCTATGTCTAATTAAGTTCCAACAGATGATATGTAATTTTATTAACAGCTATGAAGATTCCTGTCCGACCCCTCCCAAGATTTAATAGAGGACAGAATGTTTGATTAAAGCCTATACTCTGTGCCGATAATGATATCTGCTTTTGTACTAGTTGAAATTTCTACCAAATCTGCTTTTTATTTGCCACCGATCGACAATTAACCACCACAATTTCCATCGGGGGGGGGGGGGGTATTTTCTGCTTATGTTTTATTTGTCCTGGCATTGGCTGGCAATTCACGTTTATTTATCAAAACTGGCGATGGTATGAGCCATCGGGGGTGACATGTATTTTTCAAAGCTGTAGATTCACATTTGATGAAGGGTTTAAATAAGAACTGCTGTTAAAAGTAGTTGTGCTCGAGCTTGAAAGTGAGTCATAACTATTTGATGTCAGAAAAGAGAAAGTGTCAAATGCAAGCAAGTCAAACTGATCACAAGATGTTAATTCAACTTTTACATATCCATTCATACAGATGTTGTGTGACGCAGCCCGCAGTTTACATCGCTGAAAGGTGGCCTGAGGCCACCATGTCACACAAACCTCTTTACTCATATTTTGTTTGAATGTATACATCCGCGAAGTGAAAATTTTTAAAGTACATGTTAAAAATAATTATTTCACTAGTCTGTAGACCCTATAACCTACCCGGCTAAGCCAAGCTACTCACATTGCGTGAAGCTCGGCCGCACTGACGACCATTTTCCCACAGCTGCCCGTATAAAAAAGACAGTGACTCCGCCTATCGTTAAGACGGTAACGGTGTTGGCCCTAGACAGCTAGCGCGCTCTGGTGATCACAGTAGAGCCAAGCCCGCTAAAACATGGCGGTCAGTTTGTCAGAGCCTTGCGATGTCATCAGGGTACCTATAACCTACTATTTTTATACATAAAACAAGTAACGTAACTATCTAAGAATAAATGCACAAACTTTGTAGCCTGAGCATAGACTCTACCATTTAGCTAGTACGTAAAGGTTGTAACTATAGTCTATTACATAGGACAACAACTATGAGCTTCCCCTCCATTGATCTGATATTGGTTTATTGTTGGCCTACTGCACTCTTTGTCGGTCCAATCTCATTCTGCAAAAAATGCGATGGTGGTTCAACGTTATTCACATTATCATCTGGTGAATAGCTAGGCTGCACATAGGTAGCTACTTAAGTGAATGCCTCAGACCACCATTCTTCATCATATTATGATGGCGAAATGTAGGGCCTCAGGCCACCATTCTCTATCATTGTGTAAGTGTGGGGCATCAGGCCACCATTCTCTATCATTATATATGAGTGGGGCCTCAGGCCACCATCCTCTCTTATTATGTATGATTGGGGCCTCAGGCCACCATCCTCTATCATATCATGTACGAGTGGGGGCTCACCTAGGCCATCATCCTCTATCATTATGTATGAGTGGGGCCTCAGGCCACCATCCTCTATCATTATGTATGAGTGAGGCCTCAGGCCACCATCTTCTATCATTGTGTTAGTGTGGGTCCTCAGGCCACCATCTCCTATCATTTTGGACGAGTGGGGCCTCAGGCCATCATTCTCTATCATTATGTATGAGTGGGGCCTCAGGCCACCATGCTCTATCATATAATTGTTTAAGTGTGGGGCCTCAGGCCACCATCTTCTTTAATTATGTATGAGTGGGGCCTCAGGCCACCATCTTCTAGCATTATGTATGAGTGGGGCCTCAGGCCACCACGCACCTTCTATCAGTATGTATGAGTGAGGCCTCAGGCCGCCATCTTCTATCATTGTGTAAGTGTGAGGCCTCAGACCACCATCATCTATCATCGTGTAAGTGTGGGGCCTCAGCTAGGCCATCATCCTCTATCATTATGTATGAGTGGGGCCTCAGGCCACCATGCACCTTCTATCAGTATGTATGAGTGGGGCCTCAGGCCACCATCTTCTATCATTGTGTAAGTGTGGGGCCTCAGGCCACTATCCTCTATCATCGTGTAAGTGTTGGGCCCCAGCTAGGCCATCATCCTCTATCATTATGTATAAGTGGGGCCTCAGAACACCATCTTCTATCATCGTGTAAGTGTGGGGCCTCAGCTAGGCCATCATCCTTTATTATTATGTATGAGTGGGGCCTCAGGCCACCATGCACCTTCTATCAGTATGTATGAGTGGGGCCTCAGGCCACCATCTTCTATTATTGTGTAAGTGTGGGGCCTCAGGCCACTATCCGTTATCATTATGTATGAGTGGGGCCTCAGGCCACCATCTTCTATCATTATGTATGAGTTGGGCCTCAGGCCACCATGCTCTATCATTATGTATGAGTGGGGCCTCAGGACACCATCTTCTATCATTATGTATGAGTGGGGCCTCAGGACACCATCTTCTATCATTATGTACGAGTGGGGCCTCAGGCCACCATCCTCCATCACTATGAATGAGTGGGGCCTCAGGTCACCATCTTCTATCATTATGTATGAGTGGGGCCTCAGGCCACCATCCTCTATCATTATGTATGAGTGGGGCCTCAGGCCACCATCTTCTATCATTATGTATGAGTGGGGCCTCAGGACACCATCCTCTATCATTATGTATGAGTGGGGCCTCAGGCCACCATCCTCTATCATTATGTATGAGAGGGGCCTCAGGACACCATCTTCCATCATCGTGTAAGTGTGGGGCCTAAGGCCACCACGCTCTATCATTATGTATGAGTGGGGCCTCAGGCCACCATGCTCTATCATTATGTATGAGTGGGGACTGAAGTCACCATCTTCTATCATTATGTATGAGTGGGGCCTCAGGCCAACATCTTCTATGAGTATGTACGAGTGGGGCTTCAAGCCACCATTCTCTATGACTATGTATGAGTGAGCCTCAGGCCGCCATCTTCTATCATTGTGTAAGTGTGGGGCATCAGGCCACCATCCTCTATTATTATGTATGAGTGGGGCTTCAGGCTAGCATCTTCTATCATCGTGTAAGTGTGGGGCCTCAGCTAGGCCATCATCCTCTATCAGTATGTATGAGTGGGGCCTCAGGCCACCATCTTCTATCATTGTGTAAGTGTGGGGCATCAGGCCAGCATCCTCTATCAGTATGTATGAGTGGGGCCTCAGGCCACCATCTTCTATCATTATGTATGAGTGGGGCCTCAGACCACCATGCTCTATCACTATGTATGAGTGGGGCCTCAGGCCACCATGCTCTATCATTATGTATGAGTGGGGCCTCAGGCCACCATGCTCTATCATTATGTATAAGTGGGGCCTCAGGCCACCATCTCTCTCATTATGTATGAGTGGGGCCTCAGGCCACCATCTTCTATCATGGTATAAGTGTGGGGCCTCAGGCCACCATACTCTATCATTATGTATGAGTGGGGCCTCAGGCCACCATCTTCTATCATGGTATAAGTGTGGGGCCTCAGGCCACCATGCTCTATCATTATGTATGAGTGGGGCCTCAGGCCACCATCTTCTATCATTATGTATGAGTGGGGACTCAAGTCACCATCTTATATAATTATGTATGAGTGGGGCCTCAGGCCAACATCTTCTATCATTATATATGAGTGGGGCCTTAGGCCACCATCTTCTATCATTATGTACGAGTGGGGCCTCAGGCCACCATCCTCTATCATTATGTATGAGTGGGGCCTCAGGCCACCATCTTCTATCATTATGTATGAATGGGGCCTCAGGCCACCATCCTCTATCATTATGTATGAGTGGGGCCTCAGGCCACCATCTTCTATCATTATGTATGAGTGGGGCCTCAGGGCACCATCCTCTATCATTATGTATGAGTGGGGCCTCAGGCCACCATCCTCTATCATTATGTATGAGAGGGGCCTCAGGACACCATCTTCCATCATCGTGTAAGTGTGGGGCCTAAGGCCACCACGCTCTATCATTATGTATGAGTGGGGCCTCAGGCCACCATGCTCTATCATTATGTATGAGTGGGGACTGAAGTCACCATCTTCTATCATTATGTATGAGTGGGGCCTCAGGCCAACATCTTCTATGAGTATTTACGAGTGGGGCTTCAAGCCACCATTCTCTATGACTATGTATGAGTGGGCCTCAGGCCGCCATCTTCTATCATTGTGTAAGTGTGGGGCCTCAGGCCACCATCCTCTATTATTATGTATGAGTGGGGCTTCAGGCCAGCATCTTCTATCATCGTGTAAGTGTGGGTCCAGCTAGGCCATCATCCTCTATCAGTATGTATGAGTGGGGCCTCAGGCCACCATCTTCTATCATTGTGTAAGTGTGGGGCATCAGGCCAGCATCCTCTATCAGTATGTATGAGTGGGGCCTCAGGCCACCATCTTCTATCATTATGTATGAGTGGGGCCTCAGACCACCATGCTCTATCACTATGTGTGAGTGGGGCCTCAGGCCACCATGCTCTATCATTATGTATGAGTGGGGCCTCAGGCCACCATGCTCTATCATTATGTATAAGTGGGGCCTCAGGCCACCATCTCTCTCATTATGTATGAGTGGGGCCTCAGGCCACCATCTTCTATCATGGTATAAGTGTGGGGCCTCAGGCCACCATGCTCTATCATTATGTATGAGTGGGGCCTCAGGCCACCATCTTCTATCATGGTATAAGTGTGGGGCCTCAGGCCACCATGCTCTATCATTATGTATGAGTGGGGCCTCAGGCCACCATCTTCTATCATTATGTATGAGTGGGGACTCAAGTCACCATCTTATATAATTATGTATGAGTGGGGCCTCAGGCCAACATCTTCTATCATTATATATGAGTGGGGCCTTAGGCCACCATCTTCTATCATTATGTACGAGTGGGGCCTCAGGCCACCATCCTCTATCATTATGTATGAGTGGGGCCTCAGGCCACCATCTTCTATCATTATGTATGAGTGGGGCCTCAGGCCACCATCCTCTATCATTATGTATGAGTGGGGCCTCAGGTCACCATGCTCTATCATTATGTGAGTGTGGGGCCTCAGGCCACCATCTTCTATCATTATGTATGAGTGGGGCCTCGGGACACCATCCACTATCATTATGTATTAGTTGGGCCTCAGGCCACCGTCCTCTGTCACTATGTACGAGTGGGGCCTCAGGACACCATCTTCCATCATCGTGTAAGTGTGGGGTCTCAGGCCACCATCTTCTATCATTATGTATGAGTGGGGCCTCAGGCCACCATCTCCTATCATCCTGTAAGTGTGGGGCCTCAGGCCATGATAATTTGAGGAATAATAAGAATAATAAGAATTACTGTCTTCAATGTCATTTCGTTCGAATTCACATCGTCTGGTGTGATCAATATTATTTATTATGCATACCAATCGACCAACCCCCTATCCCTCACCGAGTTCTATCTCTCCTTACAACGTCATGGCCCTCAATTAATATATCCTAATCAGAAATTGTATTGTAGAGAATATGTTATTCATGTTTTCAAGATTCATATAGAAAGTGGTTAAATTTTTCTCCCTTTGGAACTGAGGGTGAAACGATTGCGACGTTTCGATCTGACACCAGCAGATTTTGATCACGCAATGATCAGGGTGGGTGATTCGGCTCAGGTGGTGGTGGGATACTACTGTAATGCCACCGGTCACAGTGTCTCCATGGATAATTTGAGAGTCCTAGACAGAGAACAGAACTGGTTGAAACGCAAGGTGAAGGAGGCCATCCACATCAAGCACAGAGCCCCTTCCATGAACAGAGACCAGGGCTACCAGCTGCCCACCTATCTACTATGGTCAGATCATTCCGCGACAACCACCACCTGATTGATTTTCACAAGGTGAATGTTCAAGCCATTGAGTGGAAGATTGTTCATGCACAATAATGTCGTGGGACAATTAGCGGGAACAACATGGACCATCATTTGAAAATGACTTTTAACTAAAACTTTTCAAATGTTGACTACACTATATCTTATGACAAATATTTTAAATTAGTCATGTTAGAAGATATTGCCAGATATTACGCATATTAACCCATTGAAGACCATATTAAATTGCTGCAGTAATTTTGCTGGGACATAATTAATTTATGACGTCATAATATTATAGTTGTTTTTAGTTCGGAACATATCAATATCCGCGACTGGTCCTGAGGGAACAATCAGGAGTCCCGTAGGCTACATATCCGGGACTGGTCATCAACGGGTAAAAATTAATAATGGCTGCACGTCGGCCATTTTTAATTTGGTCAAGTTGAAATTTGTCAGGGCATATCACCCCCTGAAACCGCACATTTTTTATGGCAATGGTCTAGCTATCTGGCATGGTTTTCCCAGATATTTCGCATATAAAAAAATAATTGCGGATATAGTTGGTCATCTCATCTGAACTATTAGTGAAATTGATATATGGTATAAATTTTGGACCGATATATATAGGAAATTGTTGGTGAATTGTGTATATTCGGTTTTAGCAGCACAAGGGTTAAAGTACGTCAGTTTAACGACTTATATCTTGTTAAAACAACTTAATATAACGCGATACAAGGACTTGTCATTAAATTGACTTCGTATAAGTCGATATAACGACTTACATGTTGTTAAATCGACTTAATATAAGTCGATATAACGATTTAGAAAATCGTTAAAACAACAGGTAAAAATTACATATTCTCCTCCCACTCCCCGGCCACCTTTTACTCACCCATCACCTTTTTTCTTCCTCCTCCTCCCTCTTCTCCTCCTCCTCCTTCTCCTCCTCTTCCTCCTCCTCCTCCTCTACCTCTTCCTCCCCTCCTCCTTCTCCTCTTCCTCCTCCTCTTCCCCCTCACCTCCTCCACCTCCTCTTCCGCATATTTACATAATGATAGAGGATACATGGTTGCCTGAGTCCCCATATTTACACATTGATAGAGAATGATGGCCTGAGGCCCCTCTCATATATATTGATATAGGCCCCACTCGTTCATGATGATAAAGGATGGTGACCTGAGACCCCGCATTTATATAATGATAAAGGATGGTGGCCTGAGGCCCCACTCATAAATAATGATAGAAGATGGTGGCCTGAGGCCCCACTCATACATAATGATAGAGCATGGTGGACTGAGGCCCCACACTTACACAATGATAGAAGATGGTAGCCTGAGGCCCCACTTATACATAATAATGATAGAGGATGGGTGGCTTGAGGACCCACTCATACATAATAATAGAAGATGGTCGTCTGCGGCCCCACTCATACACAGGCCTAATGATAAAGGATGGTGGCCTGAGGCCCCACTCATAGATAATGATAGAAGGTGGTGGCCTGAGGCCCTACTCATACATAATGATAGAGCATGGTGGCCTGAGGCCCCACTCATACATAATGATAGAGATGGTGGCCTGAGACCCCACTCTTACATAATGATAAAAAGTGCATGGTGGCCTGAGGCCCCACTCATACATAGTAATAGAGATGGTGGCCTGAGGCCCCACTCATACATAATGATAGAGCATGGTGGCCTGAGGCCCCACTCATACATAATGATAGAGCATGGTGGCCTGAGGCCCCACTCATACATAATGATAGAAATGGTGGCCTGAGGCCCCACTCATACATAATGATAGAGCATAGTGGCATTAGGCCCCACTCATACATAATGATAGAGATGGTGGCCTGAGGTCCCACTCATACACAGGCCTAATGATAAAGGATGGTGGCCTGAGGCCACACTCATAGATAATGATAGAAGATGGTGAGGGCCATTATCATTATTACTGTTTTTAATTTTATTTTTATTTTTATTATTGTTATTATTATATAAATATTAATATTATTATTATTATTATTATTATTATTATTATTATTATTATTATTATTATTATTATTATTATTATTATTATATTATTATTATTATTATTATTATTATTATTATTATTATTATTATTATTATTATTACTACTACTACTACTACTACCTACTACTACTACTACTACTACTACTACTACTAATACTACTACTACTACTACTACTACTACTACTACTACT
Organism: Flabesymbios commensalis; assembly: GCA_964017125.1. NCBI lineage: Eukaryota > Metazoa > Annelida > Polychaeta > Terebellida > Flabelligeridae > Flabesymbios > Flabesymbios commensalis. Next base: position 43,462,110 of record OZ024902.1, on the reverse strand, counting down.
ACTACTACTACTACTACTACTACTACTACTACTACTATTCTTATTATTATTATTATTATTATTATTATTATTATTATTATTTATTATTATTATTATTATTATTATTATTATTATTATTATTATTATTATTATTATTATTATTATTATTATTATTATTATTATTATTATTATTATATTATTATTATTATTATTATTATTATTATTATTATTATTATTATTATTATTATTATTATTATTATTATTATTATTATTATTATTATTATTATTATTATTATTATTATATTATTATTATTATTTTATTATTATTATTATTATTATTATTATATTATTATTATTATTACTACTACTACTACTACTACTACCACTACCACTACTACTACTTACTACTACTACTACTACTACTACTACTACTACTACTACTACTACTACTACTACTACTACTACTACTACTCCTACTACTACTACTACTACTACTACTACTACTACTACTATACTACTACTACTACTACTACTACTAGTATTATTATTATTATTATTATTATTATTATTATTATATTATTATTTCTATTATTATTATTATCATTATTATTATATCATTATTTTTTATTGTTTGATTTGCAACATTCTGATAGATTACAACTTTTAAAAACATCCGTTGGCAACGTAATAAAACGATAATGACAAGTTGCCGGCCATTACATTTTTACCTTTTAGATCGACCCTTTTATATTGAAGTTCTCACATCTGAGAGGAAAAGGACACGACTCAACAATTTTATAATTTCCTTCTAAAGACATTGAGTCACCGATTTTTTTTTTTTTTTAAAGATAGTTTTTTTAATAATTTACTAGCCGTAATCTGTGAAAAAAACTTCTTAACTCGTATTAGGATAAGAATGTAAGGTCTCAGATGTATCACATCGTCAAAGACGTTGCTAGTTCAATTACAACTTCATTTAGTGGACAGGTTAACTGCTCGAAATGGACCCCCCACTGCATCTTGTAGTAGAATTATACCACTTGGCACGAATGATGATTGGACCAAGTGGAAAATTTTAAGCAGCGGACGTTTTTGATTTCTGCTTTTACTTTGTCATAATTCAAGGTCAAAGGTCAAATGTCAAGGTCAAATATGATTAACAAATAAAGCTACGAACAAGTGTAATACCTCCATTTCATGTAATTTTGACTGGGAAATTCATTTTTGGTATTATTTGAATGTTTCTAGGTCATCTTCAAGGTCAAAAGGTCCATTCCAAGGTCAAATTGATGAAAATGTCATTTTTAACAAACACAATTACGAACAAACGTAGATCTTTTTGGTGTGATTTTGACTACAGAATCTATCTATGATATTCAACTACAGACTACAGAATCTATCTATGATTCAAGGTTATCTTCAAGGTTAAAACGTAAATATCAAGGTCAAGTAAGCGAAAATATGATTTTCAAGGTCAAAACTGCGAAAATTTGATTTTTAATAAATAGAAATAGCAGCAAGTGTAATACTTCTTTGTGATGTGTTATTGAATGAATAATCAATTTGTGGTACTATTTTAATGATTAGAGGTCATCTCCAAGGTCAAAACGTAAATATCAAGGTCAAGTGAGCGAAAATATGATTTTCAAGGTCAAATATGATACTTCTAACTAATTTATCTGTGAACAAGTATAATACCTCTTTTTCGTAACTTGTGACTGGAAAATCCATTCCTAGTATTATTTTCATCATTCTGGGGTGATGATCTCAAAGATCAAAACGTCAATTTCAAGGTCAACTGAGAAAAAATACTAGTCTAATAAATAAAAATAAGGACTCCAATTTTGACTGAAATACACATGCTAAGAACTCAAAAATGGGCAAACGCCTCACTTTTAGGGCACGCATGACACTTGGCATGGATGTTCCATAGGCCCATTAGAAAAGTTTTAGCCAAAGAGACAATTCATATCCATTTCTAAAGACCCAGAATCCGCCATTTTTTCAAGATGGCCAAGGTCAAACATTAATGATATACTGCTCGACAGAACAGAAACATGTGTCTACAAATAGAGTTTTATAGTGTGGCCAGTAAAGTGAAGGATGACCGCTAGTTGTGCAAGGTCAAACAATAAATTGGTATCATTTTGTATACTATTGAAGCAGATTCATGATTCTGGTATCCATCATAAGGCTTTCGGGTACGCCACCAGAAAATAACATTAGAAATGATAGAGATCGCTAAATCCAAGATTGCGGATATAAGGCAAACAAAAAAAGTGCAGCCTCAGCGCACTGACCTAACAAGAAATGTGTGAGGTGTGATGAAACTATACTAACAAAAAGCATTTGAGGCCAGACCAGTCAGAACCGAAGCTCCGTGGAAAAGCCGAGGAGCTGTTTTTAATTCTTACAAGGGGAGATTGAAAAACGACAAAGCCTGCAAAAAAAAAACTCTATATTGATATTAACAACAATAATTTTAACTAGGCCTACTATCTGAACAACAAGAGATATGTTGGCTGTAGAACTAATTTTTTTATTCAATGCCTGGATCCCCTTACCTGCTTACCATGCATTCATATTATATTTATAAGCCCCATTTTGCAGGCCTATGCACTTGACCTACAAGTAGGCTAAAAACTTAGGTATATTATGGTATGGCCACGCTAGCCTGCATAATGATTCACAGGTTATTATCACAGAACTGGACAGTTCTGCGTTATTATATACCGTATGTCTAGCCAAATGAACGTTCATTTGTCAAAATCACTTATCTACCATGATTAAAGGCGACCTATTTGTGGGCAGTCTCTGTCTAATAACCACTAAATTGGGTTTCATTATCTTAACAATGCCTGAAATGATTTCTGAAAAGGCCACAATATCGTCTGTATGTGGCTATGGTAGATTCCAAAATCACATATCTAGCTCGATTCCAGTTATTATTTTACACATTTATTGCTTGTCTGTGACGGCAACTTATTAGCCTCCTGGCTACCCTCATAGTTTCTACCATCCCTAAAATTATTTTTGGTGACACCACCATGTCGGGCATACCTAAAACCACACGGTATACACCAATGTCGTCTCAATTCCTGTATTATTTCTACACATATCTTGCTCTATAATGGGCATTTTGTTTGCTTAATGACCACCATCGTGGTTTTCGCCATGTAAACGTTGTCCAAAATTATTTTTGAGAATGTAATTGCACAATTTTTATTACTATGGTAGATACCAAAATCACGAATCTGCTTTCATTCTGTTGACCTGAGACAAATGGCGGTCATCTTGGATTTTACCCAGCACTGCAAGGTCTAAAGTATTTTTGGCCACACCTTTTTTGTCGGGCTTTCCCGACAACCCTATGGTAGGCACACAGGGTGATAGTCAACTCGTACCCATGTCAACTCGCCCCATGTCAACTCGTACCCGTGTCAACTCGTACCCATGTCAACTCGTACACCAATAGATGTCAGCTCGTGCCACAAGTGATGTCAACTCGTACAACAAGTGATGTCAACTCGTACCCAACAAGGCAGGTATCAGATGATTGTACGAATTGACATCTGTTATCACACAACAGATGTCAAGTCGTACCCATGTCAACTCGTACCACTCATAGATGTTAAATCGTACCATCATTAGATGTCAACTCGTACCAAAGTTAATTCCGGAGGATAATGAATGTAGGTTATATATAAGAGTCTGTTTGGATTGTGTTATTTATGCATTACATGTGTTAGGGCATGTTCAGCTTGCAATTAAATTTAATCTAATGATATCCTCATACAATGATAACATATACCTACAAGAAATTGATGTCATTTTATAAAGTGTAACTGGACAAAAACATAAAATAAATGGGTTTTTAGGCTGTTTTATTACGGCTATGCCATTTAACATGATTTTAATTCTGTATGTGATATCAAGTAAACTGTCCTGTGATTTTATCAAATTAACCATCTTTTATATATAGGCCTACCTGTACATATATTCTATCTTTTTTATGACAAATAAAACGTTTCATAATGTCAATAAAATATATGTCTGTATGTCTGTTACCTTTGTGCTGAACTATTGAATCATTACGAGTGAGCGGGGAAGAAACATTTTTGAAACTTGAAGGCCAGAGAGGGGTTCGAACCAACTTTAAAATGCACCAGGGCCCGCCCTGTACACGGAGTTAACATATGTTACCTATTTATTCAGTTATTGGGTCACTAAGTATCACAAACAGAATAAATGTAACCAAAAACACTTGAGAATTATTTGTGTTTAATGCACTGATATATTTATGAGTTGATACGAACTTTTAATATTTTATTAAGCAATGATTTTGTTACAATATTGTATTGACCAATTATTGCATTATGTTCAAAGTCAACACGTTTTGACGGGATGACAAAAAAACAAGTTTTAAAGATGATTGTGGATTCAAAATTAGATTACAACTATATGTGGAACTAATTCCCGGAACAAACTATTTGGTTTTATTGTGTCACTTCAAACGGTATAGCAGCTAAGGTGAATATTTTTTTTATTCTTGTCACTTTATTATGTCCGTTTTAATTTTTCACTGGCTTGTCTGTAGGATCAGTGAGAAACTGAAATTAAAACGCTTCTATGATCATGTTAATATATCGTTTGACTGCAACTTAGCTGTGGGGTGTGAACGGTCAATCCCCTCACTACAAATTCTGCATGTGTTGTCGCTAATTGCAATGATTGCTATGAAAACACATCATTGCTTAACATGCTTAAGCCGTTATTTTCTCACATGTGACTGATCAATCTGGTACCCTTATCGTAGTAATAATTGTCATCAGCCCCCCCCCCCCCCCCCGTCCGCCCATTTACTATTACGTAACGTCGTATGTAAGCATAAGCTTAATTGCATTGTCAATAATTAAGGTGCTAATTTCTTTGACCCTTCCAGTCCTGCAGTTTATGAAATGTCACCTAAAAACATCACATATATATGTCAAAGTTGCTTTGTATTTATTGTCGTAAATGAAATGAAATGAATCGGGCTTTAGGCCACCTTTGTGCACATATAGGCTAAACTGGACCAGGAGAACCTCCTGAGGATGGTGAGATGAATGAGATGACACTGTCCTCCAGACACAGGATTCGAAATTCGAGCCCTGGCGGTCTGAGGCCGAGCACGCTACCTCTCGTCACAGAGGCTCCCCACAATACTAACTTTCACACGTGGATGGGGAAGAAACATTTTTGTTTCTTTGAAACCGTCGAGACCGGGAACCGAACTCTGGCGTGAAAGGCAGCGGTGCTAACCACTACCCTAGGGCCCCCGCCCATTTTATTGTCGTATGAGGACCTGTACACAAATGTATGTTTCGTACGAGAATGATTGAGGTAACATACCATTTTCATTAAAATGATGTTGCAAAAAAATTATAATTCATGATAATGTATGAAGCAATTATTTACGGAAATATGTCTATGCTGGTCTGACAGTTAGTATTGTGATAACAACAATTACCATTGCCATCTAAGTTAAACTTAATTTTGAAAAGCCCAAGACATCGCACCTCAGTACCGGAGTCATTCATATCTTTACTATCACAGCTTTAACACAACATGTTAAAATTTGAACTAAAACTTTTTTTTGCTGGAGGCATTAAATTGTCACCGCTCAGTAGTAACAATTGCCAACATTTTCTTATTATTCCTTATTATTTAGTTCTGGCGTACTACAGGCCAGTATGTACATGATAACTTTCCAGCAATATCTTCTTAGTTGATACTCAGATAATCTACCTCCGAATTTGATGCGGGACAGTCCACATCAACAGAGCACTGGATTCGACATTGCTGTGAGGTTTAACTCGCTACATCACGGTCACGCAGCATCTCTACAAAATTGAATCTTTATGTCATGCTGATATTTAATTATTTGATACTCTATTGGTTTTACAACAGGCATTTCGTGTTCCAATGCACTAAATACTTTGTCTGATTTCAACTGGAAATATCAACTCCAAGTACTTTCGATTCGATGATCTTGTTAATCGTAGGTACGATGTATTACACTTGCAATTATTCCTGTCTGTGTTTGTTCAACATGACATTTTCACAAATAGTCCAGTAAAATAAGAATTTTGATCGGAAAACAATAGGGGAGAGATGCAATTTGGGGGATTGCATCTTGATCATGTTGATGTTGCGCCAGGAAAACGACACATTTGTTTTGTCCCTCAAGACTCTTTGACATATTGATAATAGAGTTTGTCTTCTGGTTGTGATAAACCTATATGTAGACACAAAAAAAAAACGTTTCTACGTTATATTTTGGCAGTAAAGTTATAACACATTACGTTGCATTGGCTGCCATTTTTTATTTTGCCCTCTAGCGGCAAACGCACATGGAAAAATTCAGGAGATTTTCAGTATGTTCATCAGATAGGGTTCAATATGCAATTCCCAAAATTTCATCTCTCCCCTATTTTTTTCGATCAAAATCTGAATTTTACTGAACTAGCTTACTGAGCCATGATCTATGCTAAAATATGAAGCTGATCAATGACAAGGTAGTCTACATAATCATGGCATACATATACATTTACATACATGTTTCGTCCATGTAGAAGGCCTATGGTAGATGTTAAGGTCATATAATCTTAGCATTTGTGGAATTGACATTGACCTTTTGACATTGCGGATGACCTTTAATCACAAAAAAATAGCATCATAAGTTGATTATACAGTGAAAATCACAAGAAATAGAGATATTGCACCGAATGCTATCTGTATTGTTTTTAAATTATATTTCAAATTTTGACCTTGAAATTGACGTTTTGACCTTCAAAATGACCTTGAATCATAAAAATAACATCAGAAATGGATTTCTCAGTCAAAAAAATACGAAAAAGAGGTAATTACACGTCTCCTAGCTATCTTAGTTAGAAAAATCTAATTTGACCTTGAAAACCATATATTTCCCTTACCTGACCTTGAATTTACGCTTTGACTCTGGAATGACCTCTAATCATCAAAATAGTATCACAAATTGATTCTTCAGTCAAAAACACATCAAAAATAGGTATTACACTTGCTGCTTTTTGTATTTGTTAAAAAACATATTTTTGCAGTTTTGACCTTGGAATTGATCTTTTGACCTTGAAGATGACCATTAATCACCATAATAATATCATAACTTGATTCTGTAATCAAAATAACACCAAAAAGAGTTATTACATTTGTTCCTAAGTGTTTTTGTTAAAAATGACATTTTCAACAATATGACTTTGAAATTGACCTTTTGACCTTGAAGATGACCTTGAATCATTAAAATAATACCAGAAATGAACTTTCCAGTCAAAATCACATAAAATAGAGGTATTACACATGTTCGTAGCTTTATTTGGTAAAAAAATATATTTGACCTTGAAATTGACCTTTGACCTTGAATTATGGCAAAATAAGAGCAGAAATCAGAAACGTCCGCTGCTTAAAATTTTCCACTTGGTCCAAGTATCATTCGTGCCAAGTGGCATAATTCTACTACAAAATGCAGTGGGCATGTCGTTAACCTGTCCACTAATTGGAAAACCACAGCTTAATGGTGTTTTCCCAACGGGTCTCACATTTCTAAACACAAAGGGTCAACACCTCTATACTCAGCCAATTGACATGTTTTACATCTTTGCGGGACATCGTGATCAGATTTACGATGATATATACCTATTTAACACAATTTTAAACTTTTGAACTTGTTAGGTTAAGACACCTAAATTGGGCAACCCTTTCACCGCTAATCACGAATAATTATAGTCATTATTAATTCACTTTTTAGACGATCATGTTACTGTTATTGATGCAAATATTTCATCTCAAATTACACAAGTATGAGTAATTTCCATCCACTTGAAGATGTGGTTGGGGCAACGAGACACGACTGCAAGTGGGTAAAAAATTGAATAAATTGAACTTTTAAGAATTGAGTTCAATTAAAAAATATTTTAAATATGATTAATCAAATTCTACTCGTAACTCGATCATGTTTTATGCAATAAAAATATTGTATTGTTTGAAAATATTGGCTATTGTCTCAACCTGTCATCAGTCAGTGTACCACTTCCTTCTCCGTGGTGTTACTCTCTTTACAACAAAGACATTGTTACAAAAAAATTATCACATTCTGTGACACATTAGTTTATAGACTAATAATGTATAAGTATGTGTCTGTTTTAGGCATCAGCCAAAATTTTGGAGGATGCCTATTGTGGTCACCAGGTGTGTCCGGCTGTCCGCTACTTTTAGCACTATAACTTGTTACGCGTAACTGGAATGCACATTAAACTTCATATACAGGTTATTCATGACAAAAGCTTGACTAATTTCACATTTGACCTTTCTATGACCCCTATGACCTTGACTTTTTTCCGATCGGCAAATTTGAATTTTTTTGTTTGACTTTAATATGTGTAATAACTGGGAAACCATGCCAGATAGCTATGAAAGGAAATGTAAAACTTCTAATGTGCCTAAATCCCCGGTGTCCCGAGCTCAGAGCTAGACCATTACTATTGAACAAGCAGTTTTAGGTGGGGATATACCATGAAAAATGTAAATTTGATCAAATTCAAGATAGCCGACATACAGCCACTTTTGACTTTAATACCTGGAAAATTGTGCTAGATCACTAGACCATTACTATTAAACAAAAGGTGAGATTGAATTTAAAATGGCCGACATGCGACAATTATCCACTTCGAACTTACGAAAACCGAACCCAGTAGCTAGCTCATTACCATAGAATAAAATGTGCGGTTTCAGGGGAGTTATGCCTTAAAAAATCTCACCTCAATGAAATTTAAAATGGCGGACTCGTGATCATTATTTGTTAGCTTTAACCCGTTTGTGACGAGCCCCGGAGATCTCCGTGATTCAGGGAGACCATTCAGATACGAGGCCCGGAGATCTCCGGGTTTGATTGCATGAGATAACTATGACGTCATAAAATAATCTCGTTTCAGAAACAGAGCAGTAGCATAATAATCTCGTGTTCAATGGGTTAATATGTGTAATAATATCTGGAAAACCATACCAGATATCTATATACTCTGAAAAATGTCAACAAAATTACATTTTAAATGACAGACTTACTGTCATTTTAAGCCCACCATCATTTTTTTTTAATTAAAAAAGGCTGTTGCAATTGAGGTCACAGGCTTTGGCGTCAACATTTCCTTGTGGGCACGATAACTTGAAAAGTTGTTTCATGTATCCTTCTCAACTTTATTCTGCATCTGGCTAGTAACCAGGTCTTGAACAAGTTCAATAATGGCAGAAAAAAATATTCAAAATGACCGATTTATCACGATTTGTCACATTTTACGTTAATAATCTTGCTTTGTGGGCGCGATAACGTTAAAAGCTTTCCATGTACTGTATCCTGCACATATCTGTAATATACATGTTACTCCTAACCAGAAAAAGTTTAAAAATGACTAAAAAAAAGTTCAAAGTGGCCGCTTTATTGTGATTTTTCACATTTTATGTCGATAATTTTACCTTGTGGGCGTGATTTACCTTGAAAAGTTTTACTTGCATCCTGCTCAAATGTGTACTGCATATGCTGCTAATAACCAGTTCTCGGACAATTTTAATAATGGCGACAGACTATTAGTATGCTGTTGTTTCAAATGATTTCCCCTTTTAAATTATGATTATAGTTGAGACCTAATTCCGTCGCCGACGGGCTTTGTTAATTATTGTAATTTTATAATCAAGACTTTGAAAATCCAATTGCCTTTCGTCACCTCCACACCTTCTCCTGAGTGGTAGGAGTGCTACTCATCTTTTCCGAGATGTTACTCGCTCCACTCAGTTTGTGTCATCAGCTCAGCGGTAGGCCTATATTCTGCTCTCCTTTCTCCGAGGTAAAATTTGTATAAAACGTGACAATGTTGTACCGGTAATACCCGTATAATGAAATTATAAAAACAACGATATATTGTAATAATGTCAGCGATTCCAACGATATGTCACACTTGATAGTAGATTGAAAACTGACACCGTTAAAATAAGTCATAAGAGGTTCAAATTTGGGTATATTAGCGTGAATTAAATCCTTTTACAAGAATTGTCAATTTGATGCCGCTGTAATACCCATAATTCCAACGCAATAAAAATTATGTAATACAACGTTTTTGGAACAAAGTTATTGTAAAAAAGTACCGTAAAGCGATTGCAACGATGTAGCACAATTGATAAGTTATTAAAAACTGTCTAGGTTAGGCCTATTGTAGACAGTTTGAAAGGCGACTATAGACAAAGCCTGGCACAATAAGCCAATAAAATTCGCACACAAGGAAGACCAAATGAACTGAAAACCACTCATCGAAAAGAAAGTCTTTAAGAGTCAATTAATCTAGAGCTGAGTAAAGGGGTGAAGATCTGCGCTCAAAAGAGGAACCTGTAAGTACCTGTCAGTAATACGTCACAGGTGATTCAAATTCATGTAAGCTCCCCTGATTTGATAAAACGGAGGTATATACATATCTAAGCATGAGCTGGCGGAGTTTAGAAAATATTCAGGCGATATTTAATATTGATATTAATATTATATATCTACGACTGTTATTATTATACTCGCGGTCAAATTAACCAGGATCGCATGATTTTCGGCGATTTCTCCGTCAATTCTGAACCGATTTTAGTGAAATTTTGCAAAGGCCATTTTCTATTCAAATCCTAACAGCGGTAAAAATTATATTTAATATTTCAAAAGTTAGACCATTTGACATGCAATAAAATTCTAGAATTAGTTTAATGAGTTTATAGAGGGATGTCGTAATTTCAATTTATTGCATGTCAAATGGTCTAACTTTGGAAATACGACATATAATTTTACGAAATTTCCAGGGATATTAGGATTCTGTTAAAATATGATTGTTACAAAATTTCATGAAAATCGGTTGACAATTGACCGAAAAATCAGCGAAAAACATGCGATCCTGGTTGATCACTTTTAATATGACTTTGAGTAGGCCAATATAAGATTTCTACTATACATAAAACATTAAAAAAGCGGTACAAAGTGGTAGGCTGCTTTCGGTATCCATGAACACCGGTTATGATGGCAGTCACCGGGAGCCCGTCATTCCGTAAATTGAGCTATAAATTGAGTTATATTTAAAATAATTACGTATGAATAATACCCACATCTACTTACACTAGATGAAGGCAAAAAGCTGAACAATAATTAAAAGCAATGGAATTGTGAATTTTTTCTACAATTATTTCAGTTCAGGAACGGTAGGCATAAAGAGATTGTGTGTAATTTCGGCTCTTACTATCAAGCCATTAGACGGGAAATGGATGATCGAATTTACTGTTTCTTGTGTTGGATTTATCGCTCTAACTTTCGGTTTAGATAAATCTTTTACTGAATAAATATTGTTCATAATCAATAACGGCTAATATCATCATGTAGTATACATATGCAGCTCCAATTGGGACATTTGTGTCCCTTTGATGAAACTTACGGAGACGCTAATAAGCCCGTCATATATCGCGTGCACACAATTATTTTGACAATAATTTGATAAACAAAACAGTGTCACTCACTCCATGCACTCTCTGGTACTGCATGCACTGTCACAGTGTCAGTCAGAGTGGGCCCAGTCTGACAGTGGGCACTGGCATGACTGGTTGCCTACTTTTGCGGCTACATAATGCTGCCTATTCAAATATAAGTTCCAATGATAATGCATAGCAGTTAGATCTAAATAGTATAAGCCCAACTCCCGAGACTGAATTGTGGGCGACAAACAAACAAAGTGACAGCCAGAGAGAAAGTTAAGAATTATTTAGGGCCTAATTGATTTCAACACTTGACAACAGTGCCAACTGTCAGTAGCAGTTCACATTGACAATAATTGAGTGGCAAGGCCCATCAAAAGATTTGGAGTTTGGCTTTTGCCAACTTATCAATTTCATCATGTTATTTCCACAATATCATTCTGTGACTGTGTCAAAGAAAGACAGGCGGATTGTTGTTTGCGTCACATTATTGACAACACTTGTATTGATCAATGCAAATATGGCGAAGGCAGGCTCAAAAATGTTGTCCGATAACAAAAACAATGACGCAGATCCAAGCCATGTCAGTCTCAGTGAATCGGACATTAAATTATCAAAGAAGAAAGGAATGTCAGTGTTTGATTCAGAGGGATATGTTGTGGATGATAGCCAAGAGAAGCCAGATCCTAAGCAAATCGGTGGAATCGACCTAAATGAAGAAGCTAAGCAGTTAGCTATCAAGCTTCGACAATTAGCCAATAAAGAAATCGGTGTTACTGAAATGCAGGTGATGTATATAGCAAGTCTCCCCAGAGAGACATTGTCATTTGTTTAGCACTTATTTCCAGTAGGCCTGTGTCATGTAACTTTAGATGTACTTTTAATGTACACTAACAGGCATATAGTTGCCGTATTTGTAGTGGAATATGTTTCAACCATCAACTGATCAAATACAAAAGAAAATATATTACATATTAACAGTGATTAAATTTATGTAGAAATCTGCAAATTATATCTGGGTGCATAATTATAGATACAATTCGCAGATTGCTACAATTATCATATCATTCATGATTATTATTTAATGAAATGCCATATATACATGATATAGGGCCCACCTGTATTTAAATATTATCAGAAAATTTTTCTTAGGCTTGAAAAAATTGACTAGATATAGTCGTAGACCTTACGTTATATATTTGATATCTCAACAAGAAATATTGGAATTTGAGCCATTTCCTACTGTAGGCCCCTATATATATTTGTCAAATGTTGTTAATCTTAAATCAAATCTTATACCTTTCAGGGCATTTATGATTCTCTACCATATGCTGAAGTACAGGTCAACTTTACAGAGAAACTTGACAAGGTGATTTATATTATTTCTTAAAGTCTGATTAGCATGATTTAATCGGTAGCAAGATTACCCCAAGTGTTTACTGCTTTTCCTTTGGACAACATAATTGTCAACTTCAAAATCAATGGGTGTCTATTTATGATTTATATCACAGTAATATGCATGGCCAGTTTTATGTGCTGTTAATGACCTAGCGTGATACACTTATACCTGTATGTTGTAAATCAGGATGCCTACTGTCTACACAGTTAAATTAAAATCAGTCACTTGAGATTAGACACAGCTTAAAATCAAATCAATTAAACATAAAATGAGTGCTGTCATCTTTTCTGTAGGCCTATTACATTATCATCTTCAGTAGACCTACTCTGCTCTGCAAAGCCAATAGTCAGTATCTGCTTACTTGTAAAGGCAGCAAATACTGCCTTTTGGCTTTGCACAGCAGTACTGTACATAATTATATTATATTTTATCTATTGAATATTGTTAGTAGAAGAGAACCACATGAAAAACAAGTGGTACCATATATTTTTCGTAATCCTTATATTATGTTCTTGTCTGTGCACAGACCCTGATGATTTCATTGACAAAAAAAAATGTTGTCTTAATTTATGCTGATGCATCTCCAGCATAGCATGATCATGTCCGTGGGTCAAAAGTAAGGTGGTGTTATATACAGAGTACGGTAGTCTACTTTAGCATGTTAAGGGCAAGTATAAAAAAAAGACTGCTTTGGGAAATAAGAAATCATTATTTATATTGAAATGGATACCCTAAGGAAGAAAAATAATATAAAAATCCCTACCAACCAACCCTATTTTTGCAGTGGGTTACAGGAAACTTGTGAACAAGTTTATGCTTACATTTCAACTTAAGTGCTAACTGAGTGAGAGAACACCACTGTTCATCCATCGGCTACATATACATTTCTTGTCGTAAAACAATAAAACTCTTAAGCAAATCCATAAGATAAAGGTTCCTTTTGAGCGTAAACAAATTTGGTTTAGATTATCTAAGGTATCAAAACATGTGCTACCTGAACTTATTTTATGGCTTTAAAGGCAAATAGCTGTGTGTGACATTGAGACTCGAACAGAATAAATACAGACGAGTTATACATGTGAAATTGGCTCAAAATGAAATTAAGAATATAATAAAATTAATTTCCCACCTACCCGGTGTAAAAATGACAACAATTTGAAATCAAATATATTATTGTTTGTCCTTTTGAACATGTTTCTTTGTATATTTCAGGTTGTTGATGATATAGAGCTTAAACTTACAAAGTATCTAAAACTTCTGCACACCAATAAGTACACAGTGGAGCATCTTTATGAATATCACCTTAATCATCCAATCACCCACAGATATGACTGCTGTAATGTACCCAACTCGGACCTCAGGTATATATATTTACAAGTACTTCAACCCTTTTCCTATTTAATATTGCAATACAAAGTGCTACTATACCACTGTATACAACACAAAATATGGGCGTTCAGAGCAAAAATATGAGATTATGTATAATTATATACCGGGTATTACACTTGCGACTTACTCACGTTCATTAAAGTATCCAATTTAAAATGTTTAATATTATTCTTTAAAAGTCTGCTTTTCACACCCATGACATTGCTCCTTCACTGATTGTCACACCTCTGACAAAACGCAGTGAGCACAATGAAAACTGAAGTTGTGCAGAACGCTCTGAATTTGACCGGGAGTGTGATTTACACTTGATCGAAGTGCAATTAACACCTGATGGGGTGTGATAACCCATTGATGGGATGTGAATAACACATTGATGTGGTGTGATGACACCTTGATGGGGTGTGAATAACACCTTGATGGGGTATGATAACACCTCGATGTGGTGTGAATAACACAATGATGGGGTGTGAATAACACCTTGATGGGGTGTGGATAACACCATGATGGGTGTGAATAACACCTCGATGGGGTGTGATAACGCCTCAATGGGGTGTGGATAACACATTGATGGGGTGTAAAAACACCTTGATGGGGTGTGATAATATCTTGATGGGTGCCGTGTGGATAACACCTTGATAGGGTGTGAATAACACCTTGATGGGGTGTGAACAGCACATTGATGGGGTGTGATACCACCTTGATGGGGTGTGGATAACACCTTGATGGGGTGTGAACAACACCTTGATGGGGTGTGATGACACCTTGGTGGGGTGTTATAAGACCTTGATGGGATGTGAATACCACCTTGATCAGGTGTGAATAACACCTTGATGGGGTGTGATAACACCTTGATGGGGTGTGAATCACACCTTGATGAAGTGTGATTAGAACCTGATGGAGTTTAGTTAGCACCCGTGGGAGGTTCATTATCACCTGATGGTGTTTAATTCACATGGATCTGATGAAGTATGATTGACATCTATGTGATTAGCACATGTTGTAGTTTATTTGAAGTTGAATAATAACACCTGGATTAGCAGTAATGAGGTGTGATAAGATCCTTATGTGAGTGTGACTCCCATCTGATGGACCCGTCAGAAATTTTACAAATTGATACTTGATTGCTTGATCACTGCTTTCGGATGGAAAACTTGTCTAAATATCTTGTTACTCATGATGGATGCTTGTACATATTTTTCTTATAGTTCGAATTGGGGGGGGGGGGGAGGGAGAAGGGCGTGAGGCTGCAGTGGAAAGCCCTGTGGTGTGTCAATGCTATGGTCACACTGTGGTTACAAGACCCAATGCAAAGTTAATTTTTTTCCCTCCAAATGGTATTGTTTAAAATAGGTCAGTGAGTGTATTCGTGGTATTATTCAATGTATTTTTTAAAACATGTTTTTAGCAACAACAGAACTTTCTCTTGTAAGTTGTATAGTCGGCTAGATTGTGTTGACCCACTATGATTATGTTTACAGCTATAATGAGCAGTATAAATGTGCTGTGACAACAGAAACAACATGTGACCTCATACCACCTAGTGCCCCAGCTGATGCGTTCAACCCAGGACGCAACCTGACTGAAGGTGAGAAAAACAAAGTTCATAGGTGAAAAATGCAGAATATCATTACCCCAGGGTTTTGGGCAGACATTGGACAGTGGTGGGCGGTCTGGGCATCAAAAACGCCATTTTTATAGTACAGCCATGTTCTTATACTCAAAATACTCAGTTTTCCATATTTTTTCCAACTGTTGTGGTGGGTGGCCTATCAGAGTGTTGTTAAATAACAATGTTATATTGTTTTTACTTGTTAAATGTTTAGAATTATTTAATTAATTGTTTATCTTTTGACTTATCAAGTGTGTATCAATACATGTTACTGGTTTGTTGTATTTTCAGGGTTCCAGCATAATGTTCACTATATGCCCAGTGTCAAATGGCAGTACTTCATATCCAGTGAGAGAATCTTCAACGAGTTCCCTGCTCATAATTATCCACTTCTAACCTATTCAGAATGCAAAAATAAACATGAAACCAGGCATCGGTAAGTATTACACATCAGGGTCCGTATCTCATACAAGTTACGAGATGTCGTGTAGGCTTCTGATTGGTCAAGATGGATATCCCGACCAATCCGAAGCCTATGATATATCATAACTTGTACAAGAATACAGGCTTTGGACATTTTTTACTCAAGAAATAATTGTTTTTTCTTTGTGTGTTATATTGTATATCCTTGGGATGTCGTGTTATAAAATGCTTGAATGATGCAAGCATTTGATACTGTAATCTACATGATAATAATGTGTCTCCTACTTCTGTTTAATCGTAGGGACCTGTTTTTGTCTACGATTCATCCACAGAGAAAAAATGTGGTTATTGTGATAGATCAAGGTCGAGGAATGAGTGCTAGCCAACTTTCTACAGCCAAACAAGTAGCCAAACATGTACTAGAGTCATTACAGCAAACAGACAAGGTATACACAATAGTAAAATGTCATATTGCAACATGACAAAATATAGCATTGTTTTCTTTTCTCGTGGACTGTGAGAGAAGGGAGATTTTAGTCAGTTTTCACTTTTTTATGGGCTCAATTTTGCCATCACATTCTCGAGATTATGGAGATGTGTCAGTGATTTTTTCAACATTTATCCCAATTCAAAATGGCCACAATGGATTAGCTTCATGATTTTTGGTGGGCAGAAAATTAATGAAATGAATCTGCATGATAGTGTTGGAGTTTAATGAAAGTTGTCCAGCAAAAATTTATCAGGTTGTCCACCCAAATTTTGAGTTGAAAATTATATATATTTCCATTCTTATGTAATTCCACTAAACGCTGCTACCCGATGTAGTTGAAACAAATGTTGTAAACCAGACCTTTGTCCTGGACAACCGGAAATGCATTTTTTTAAAGCTGCATGGTATGAACAATGACTATTGTTTTAACTGATATGTTTTAGGATGTAAATGCATATAACTGTGTTCTTTTTTTTGTCCCATTTACAGGCTAGTCTTTTTGCTTTATCATCTGAAGTTAACTTTCCAAGAGTAGACAGGTGTCTACCTAAAAAATTAGCAGCTGTAACTTTTGAGACAAAACTCTACTTTTCATCATTTATAGACAAACTGCAGAGGAAGAAAAGTAAGTGTTTACTTGTTAGGTGTGAATCTATGGGATCACATTGGAAGCCATTTTAATAACTTACTACAACTTATTAAATATACTTTAGTTTATAATTCCTCTCATTTCAAGTGGATTCTAATTATTTGGTTAAAATTTTTAGTTTAAATCATGGACTGATTCTGGATTTGCTAATCAATAAATAAACATTGCTTTATGTTTTTTTTTACAGCTCATACAAATCATTCATTAGGTTTCCAGGCAGCTTTCGAATTAATACTTAACACTATTGGACCACAGAAAGGAGTACCAGTTGCGGGTGGGTCATTAAAGCATAATTATGCAATTTCCTAATAAATATAGGAGACTGACCACCAGATTGTCTACAACCTTGCTTGTGCAAGTGCTGTAAAAAGAACTGGTTAAATAAACATACATTATCAGTCTCCAATACATTAAAGTGATTAAATTTACCTGATTTAAGCAGATCTAACCATAAAAAATATATTTTTTTTGCATTCACGAATAACAAGGTTTTGAAAATATGAGGAATGTAAGTCTTTCAAAATGTAATCAACTGAACTATAAATAGCTCTTTAACATAACAATTTATTTATGGTCTTACTTCATTACTATTATTTATGGTCGTTACTTATACATTATCACTGTGGCTTTACAATATAATGTCAGTCGTGAAGACATAAATTTGGTATACTGTATAATATTTAAGTGAATCCTGTTTTTACAGAGGATGCCTTGATTGTGTATATAAGTCGAGGACTACTATCATCACTAACTGATTCCAAGGAAGTATTAGTGACGATCTCTGAAGGAAATGCCCGTGTTCAAAACAGAGTTGCCATCAACACATATGCTGTTGTTTATGGTTTGTCATGACAATCATATTAATTTTTAAATCTTCCGTTTAGACTTGGCTATTTTGTTAATGATTATGCAGAGAAGTAGATCCTGAATTATCATCTTAGTTATTGTAAATGATAATTTTATTAAGGATGTAATTTTCCATCCAATTCATTTAAAATATTCGAACATTTATGTGAAAGGTGTTAAATTTTCAGGAGAGAATTCACTTTGTGTATATATATTTATGTTACAGTATTAGCATTTTCAAATTTTAGATACCAGACCATTCATGTATGAAATAGAAAGAACATTTTTGCAAGATGTGGCTCACCAAAATTTCCAGAAACATCATATATCTCAACGTTATCCTGGCAGTATCAAGGTTTGTTTGTTCATTTGTTAATGTTTTTCATAATTTGAATTAAGGATTTTTTCTGCTACATGTGATGCATTTGCACTTCAATCCTAATTATGAATTTGACCTATTTTTACCCATTACTTGTATCGTGGAAATTTCAGCTCAATCAGGCCATTATTGAAGGGGGGGTTGGTCGAATATATTTTGTTTTGCTCTACAGAGCAAAATATTTCTCTAGTTACAATAATATGTACTCTGAAATATGCCCACAAAATATGGTGATTGCAGCATTAGGTACTGGAGCGGTCAAATTAAGTGCTGGCCTGTGGTCGGTGAAAATGTAGGAGGGCCAGTCAGTTTAACAACTGATATTTTCACACTGGATCTCAGAAAAAAATGCGCTTCTGATTGTCTTGTGGTTTAGAAGTTTGTGCACGGCTGTATTTTCTTATTCCATCTTAGTTGAAAAATTCACTCTGGTACTGTTTTGTTGCCCAGCGGTATCGTGAATTGATAATTGAATAAAATTTAAAGGTGATTCAAACAGACAGAATCTGATCCCCAATTCCTAAAAATGACCAGAAATGTTGACATCTGAATGTATGAGTCAAAACTCTGCAAGAGGCCCACTTGTTGGCAGGAGTCGCATCTCATGTTGATACAAGCCACGATTAAGAGCAGCAATTAACAATTGCAACTCAAAAGTGGTGACAGGAGTCGCACCTCAACTGGTGGAATGTTTGTGAAAAATTTTTGTGAGCAGTAATTAAAGATTACAATTCAGCAGTAGGCCTACACTGTTGACTTGTTGAGTCTTTTATTTATCCAAAACTAAAGCCTGAAGAAAGAAGGAGGATAAAATAAAATAAATCTTCATAGTCTAAATTGAACTACTGATAAAAATAATATTGCTACTTAAATTGTGCCTCATTTCTTTTTTTCCAATTTTTGCCACAAGTAGGCTACTAATTTACTAAAATGAAATTCGAGATCTGCCCTGTACCTTTTTCCTGACACCTTCTTAACAGCCTGTTCAAACAGAAGGACCTCTATCTTTCACTCAGGCGTATGTCATGCTTATCCAGCAGACACAACACTATGTGATCCTGTCAGCTGTGCCCAGCATCAAACCAACACAGTTTCATTGGGTCAGAATTCTGCTAGTGCACGTTAAACTTACAATTTTTATGATAGACTAATATTTGATTAAAGCATTATACAATCACCAAAATTGCCAAAAAATACATTTTGTTTTCCCTATTGTTTTATTTGCTACAGTTATCCCTCTAAATGCTACCCCCTTCAAATATGACTTTCCTTTTTATGTGACTTTTTTCTGAGCACAGAATTCTTTCACACTGTTAGGCACTCAGCAGTTTTGAGATATTATCGATCAGACTATTGCTAAAAAAATTCGAAACTATATTTGCAATCTGATCATAAAAATCAGGGCCAGCGATTTTGGTAACCTTCAGGTACAGATGGCCCTCCAGGCTAGTAGAAATTTAGATCTTACATGTAACTCCACCAATGTACTGATAATCATGTCTTTAAGTTATTTTTACTGACTTGAAGGTTTCCGTAATGAAAAACTTCAGTGGATATTATATAAAATGAATTACATTTGTAAAATAACTGCATTTTTACATCTACTTTCTTATAACATAAAACACTTTCTATCAATCAAATGACGTATGTTTGAACAGCGTGGGGTGATGACTGTCATCAACAGCACTCAAGATCTTAGCAATGCTATGGGAAATTTCTACAAAGCATTTGAGTGGGATGTTGATTATAACCCCCATGTATCACTGCAATCTCACGATGAAATCGGTCAAGGTAAATATAAAGATTATCTTTCAAATTATACTTGATCATGCTTAACCCTTGAAGCGCTACATTATACAATTTAAAGTATCACCCCTTTGAAGTTGTGCCTCGTTACCACGACCCACAGCTTCAAATGGGTAAAAATGAATTATATCTACAAAGTTGAAGCAAAATATATGGCCACCTAGCAAACTAAATACTCTTTTCTCTTGCAAATTTTATTTTATGATGGACAAATAAAAAGGCTGAAAACGGCTGTTGTAATAATTAGCACTTTAAGAGTTAACCCTTTGCCTGCTAATTAAGACAAAAGTTGTTTTTAATCTGTTTTATTAGCCAATTGAATCACTGTTTTTATGGATAAATTGACTGTTTTGTAATTGTTTGCTCTCAAATTAAACAAATATGAGTAATTTTCAACCACTTGAGGTTGTGGATCGCGGTAGCGAGACACAACCTCAAGTGGTTGAAAATTTAAATAAATTATAAGGGTTAATTGTGTTTGCTTAGACTGATTCCTTCTCCTACTTCATACATTTATCAATATGCCATTGTTTCAGGTCTTCTCATATCTCTCTCGTGGCCTTGTAAATATGAAGGACGTCTGTTAGGAGTAACAGGGCTGGACGTACCGCTGGGTGATGTGGTGGAAGCATCTACTTATTATGATTTGGAGAAAACTACATATTCTTTTGTCATAGATTCTACTGGTATGTTATCTTTATCTCATAAATAACATTAATGTACCTATTTTTAAGTGTGAGTGATTGTACTTTTCTATACTGTATATTGCTGTGCCATATGATATACCCCCTTGTTTCAAAGCTTGACAGGATGTTTGCCATAATCACTTAAGTGAATATTGCTAAGACATTTCATACACAGCAGTTATTATATGATTGACTATTTCATGTTATTTTTGCATTGTGAAATAGTAATTAAAAATTAATAAATAAACAAGGAAATATTTACAAAGAAAAAAATGTCTAATTATTAATTTTTTTAAATCAATACACTACATTTACATATTTTTTCCAAGTCACATATCAGGTAAATTACTATGTATTTCTAGCAGATCTAGCCTGTCAATGTGTTAAAGCAAAATCTCAAACATAATAAGATCAGCTTGATTATGCCTCTGAATTCACTGGCACTGATCAATGAATTAGCCAGAGATCCGTCCAGCTGTTTTTTGGAGGGCCTATTTTCAGCCTGGACGTAAAAAAATATCGCAAGATTCAACCAAATTGCATTGTGCGAGGACCCCAGACCCCGCCCTGGCCCAACAAAAAGTAAATTTGGACTCCCTTTTATCCAGTGCTTTTATAATTTCCTGGCTAAGTCTTTGGCACTGACCGTTTGTTTAATGCATCGTGCTGCTCCAATGCTATTGTCAGAGAGGAATGATATACTTTACTTGCAGGTAAAATATATCATACCTCTCTGTTTACTTGCAGGTTGCAATTAATCTACTTTATTGGTACATTTTCAGGATATACAGTGCAGCATCCTTCTCTTCAACGCCCCATAGTTGCTACAGTTCAGCCAATGCACACAGATATAAGACATTTTGAAAATTATCCTGGATTTGAAAACATTCGTGAGAAGATGATGTTGTGAGTATAATGAGGAAACGTTTTAAATAAGTGCCATTAAACAAATGTTGTTGTAATGTTGGGCCAGCGTCACAGACGCTAGCACAACATTACAGCAACATTTGTTGTGGATTTTGCTCAAAACCTATGCAATGCATATGTCAAATTCATTTCTCATATTTTTTTTGCACAATAAATTTGTCTGTGAGCTTATTTCTTATTGTTTGTGTGATATTTTTTATCTATATATGTGTGAAATAATTTTTTTATTTTGTTAGATTGGAATCGGGAGAAGAATTATTAGATGTGGTGTCCCTTCCTGACAACAATACATACCCCAACCACTACCAGATGCAATACACTATTCGTTATTTGTGGAAAAAAGTAAAAGTTCAAAAGGTAAATTGATATGACATATACTTGTGTTTTGTATAGCCTACAGTACCGCTATTGTGGAACATAGCAAGACCCAAAACATTTATTTGTAGACTATAACATGAAATGCCGATCTAATGCTAGGTCACTGACCCCATGCATGAGCTTAACATTTAAGACCTCTTGTGATCTCTCAGATGTCTACATTCATCGATGTTACTCACAGCACACTTGTCTTATTTTCACAGACGGCTTTATATATATTTCTTGCCTCTTGGCCATAGATAATAATGTTGTTCACAGCAAATTTTATATAGTAATTGTCACTTGCTTCCAGTTGGGAAATTACTGTAAGATGTAAATATTTACTTTAACAGTGTATTGAGTATATGCAATATAACCTTATACTGTCTTCAGTCAAATTTATTTCGAAGCTAATAAAGTGGATACAAATACCATTCTATTATTGATGTATATCTTTCCCACACACACATACATACAGTAGTCACCAAGTTCAAACCTGCACAAAGACAATTAAGCAAAGGGAAGAAAACTTTTATTGGGAGAAAAAAGAGAAAGTTTTCTTCCAAAGAAAACTTTTTTCTTCTCAAGAAAACTTTTTCTTCCTCATTTGTGATAGTTCTGACTAGATGTTCATGTCATCTTTGGATGTTTTATTGTATGTTATGTTAAATATCATTAAAAATAGAATGTTTTGAAAGTTGAAAAACTACAAAAAGTTTAAAAATATAATTTAATTTTATTGTCTTAATCAACTGACGATCAATGGCATCCATCACAAATGAGAAAGAAAAAGTTTTCTTGGGAAGGAAAAAAAATTTCTTGGGAAGAAAACTTTTTCTTTTTTCTCCCAATAAAAGTTTTCTTGGGAAGAAAACTTTTTCTTCATAAAATTTTTCTTCACTTTACTTCATTTTCGTTGTGCAGGGTTGCACTTGGTGACTACTGTATGTCTCTTATACTGTGTTGTAGTTAACAGACAATCCACCATTGGAATTAAACTTGGCCCCATACATTGTCGTACTCAAGGTTATTGAAAATCATTTTCGAGTTAGAGATTTAGACTCCTTACATGGTGAGTATAATTTTATTGTTATAATGTAGGCCATAAAAATAATTTTTTTTTTTTTCTTTTAACAATTTAATCTCTCTATATCAGGGGGTCTTGGGACAGGGTGCATTTCAGCGGATTCAGACTTTTAATTATAGCACTTAGAATTGTTTATTTTAACTGAAATGACAATCGTCTCAGCATCATAAAATAATGCATTATTATTTTTTATGCGACAATTCGCACAGTATGTGACAATTCTCACAATTGATTATCTTCTTTTTGTGAGTATATTTAATGGTAAAAATATGGAAAAATATTTTTCATTTTCTTTGCCAAAAAATGTGCGTGGGTATCCCCCCTTTGGTATGAAATGGCGTTCTGGACCCCGCTCTTGCACCCCCCTTGAACCCTTGAAGTCCTGTATATCTATTCACATAATTTATAATTATTTTAATTTGCAGTAAACTATTGATGATAATTTTGCATATTTCAGCTCCTGGACCTTCCAATCTTGTGTATCATCGCCTTGATTTACTTCCAACTGACAATACCTGTATGCACCTTAAGCAGCTGGCCACCTTAGGTAGGGAAAATACATATAAACTTGGTATTTTATAAAAAATGATGAATGCAAGGAATATATTGCATAATTAAAATCTCCAATGCCGAATGGAGAAATAATCTCTACATTTTTTGAACAAACAAAACATGAAAAAAAAAAATTGACGTCATAATTAAAAGTTTAGTTCTGTTTAAAATTAGATTCTGTTGAATTAATCTATGATGTTAATATTTTTGTGTTTTTTATTTACAGACAGCAGTGCTTTGTTTTTATCGGGGCGATCATTTGATCATCCATTTGACCACTTGAGTCAAATGGAGACAAAGCGTATGGTGGTGAACTATCTAGCTTATCTTCATGATAACACACAGCTCATTCCTTCTTTTATCAAGGTGATTTTTTCTCACTGATCAGGATATAATTTAGCTGGTACCACAGTTCCTTTTGCAACCCCTTCGGACTACCGGTGTGATGCTATATTAGCCGGATTCACTGTTTTTTACCAATGATATTTGACTAAAATCACATGTATTTTATTTATTTATTTCAACATTTAACTAAAAGCACACACTTTGCTATGCTAATAATTTCAGGCCAATTATCCCCTGTTGGTATTCCAGATTGACCATTAAATTATTCTGTGCTATGCACTATTTTTCATTCAAATCGGAATTGTAGACGAATTGTACAAAATTGTGTACAAAATTGTTTTCGAAACATTTTTTCTAGCTGAATGAATGACAAAAGGTTTGATTGATAGATGGGGTAATATCATGATTATTTATGGACTTACTGGGCTATTCCCAGAACAGTCATTTATGATTTTAGATGATAATGTATAACTAAAGAAATAATACTCAAAACTTCTGAATTGTAGATGACACTATTTTGCAGTATATTCACAAAAGTAAATAAATTAATAAAATATCAATCAATTATCCACATAAATCAGTCAGCTAAGCTAATGGGGGAAACAAATTTATATAACATATTTTTTAAATTAATTTTGCATGAAATATTTTATGCACAGCCCATCCAGCCCTTATCCTTATGCTTCAGATGTTGTCTTAAGTACAAAAATAGTATTTGAATATATAGATTTAATACATTATAGACAAGTTATAACTTAATAATGTGTATAATATTATGATGTGGTATAATATTATAATGTGACTATGAAACATAACTCGATAGTAAAATTAAAACAATGCAAATGCACCATGTTTACAGAGGATATTCATACATGGTAATTATATATTTACAGAAAGAAATTAGAAAAGATGTGGCAGCCATTTCTAAAATCAACCAAGTATGGATGAAACGCTACCGCTCAACCGAACTAAGAGATTCTATTGTCAGGAGGTACAATTGAGTTAATTTATATAGGCACATCTAATCTACTGTAATACAATTTATATGGCATTCCCTAGTATGTAATTATATTATTTGTGAAGAAAATTAAAATAGTGATTTTTTTCTCCCAGGTTTGCGGCTACGCCTAGTGGTGTTTTCAAAGTTTTTCCAGGTACTCTTATTCACAAGCTGTACGACCCCACGCAACGTGACTGGTAGGTTAAACATGGTATATTCGTATATTTGAGACCGGAAGTGTCTCAACAAATCTGTTTATAACAATAAATTACACAGGAGATAAAATGATGTACCTTTCTGTAATTTAATATGTATGGTTATTCATTTCTTATGCAAGCGGAAATATTTATTTTATAACCACTGTTAGTAGTAGTATACATGTATGTGTCACTTCGACTGAACTGAGATATATTACTGCAGGTTCAAACGAGCTGTTGACTATCCTGGTAAAGTAACATTGACAGTGCCTTATCTAGATGCTGGTGGAGCTGGTTATATTGTCACTGTTAGCCACACAATATATGAGGGCAAGTAAGTACAGAAAAGTAATGTATAACATACATTTTTCAATTTATCTGATTTCTCTCAAATAAACATTTTTCACTAGCAGTGATTGGTGGCTTATTTCTAGCTTTCGATCCTTGAAAAATGTAGATATCTTAGTCTGCTTTAAGTGAGTGGCAAATAAAAAAAGATATAGAATAGTTATTATTAGAACAGTTCCATGAAAATTTTGTTTTAAAACCCTAGGTGTAGGAAATAAAGTCTGCCTTCAGAGAAGCAAAATGATGCTTTGATGCATCATGAGAGTTTAAAGGGTTACAATAACGGACACATTTGGTTGTCGATGTGGATATTGTACTTTTATTTTGTTTGACAGGTCTCGCTCACTGCACGCACCATTTGATCGTGTGGTGGCTGTGATGGGAACTGATCTCACTCTGGGATACTTCTACAAGCTGCTCTTAGAACAGATGCCTATATGTAACAAAGACCATATCTGGTGAGAACTGGTTATTATGCTTTATCATGCGTGTATTAGTCTACACTTAGGGGTTTTATCAAGTTGAAAAAAAACAGAGAAAAACTTGTAAGTGAGTGGGTGTATCAAGCCCGCACTCAGATTTTAATTTTTTTGGGGAAATTTTATGTTTTTTGTGTTGTTTTCATGTTTCCAAATAAAAAATGGATCAGGGGTGGGTGGGGTCTGACCAATCCGAGTTTTTCTCGGATTTCTGGATTTTTTTCAACTTGACAAGACCCCTTAGTACAGATTTTACATGATAGTTCAACATTTTAAACAAAGAAGACTATTAATTTACTGTGTATTAATTGTAGTCTGTTATTACCGTTACTTGATTATTAGGATGTCTATATTTGCTTATGATGTACAGGTGTTTTATCATGGATGATCGTGGCTACCTAATCGCACACAGAGATTTAATAGAAAGTAATGGACGTGGTCCCGTTGAACAACAACATATTACACATAAGGTAAAAACAAACAAAAAGTAAATTACCATTTTAATAAATTTCTATTTTTGATTCCGGTAATTCTGAATGTTCTTGGGAAGTTGTTGAAGACCACTCTAAAAATTATCAATGATTTTTCCTACTCAATCTTACAGGAGCCTCTTGTTGCCAATGATATTTTGAACCATAAAGGCTTTGTCAGGAAGAACCTATGCAATAAATATGATGATCGCACAATTCAAAGATTCTATCAGGTTTGTTTCCCATCAAAAAATTACTAAGTAAAAATCCTAAATACATAAATATTTAATTTTTTTAAACTGAAATATTTTAACATGCATTTCATATTTTTTCACTTACGATAATATTATTATATATCTGTATTTTTTTTCAGTTTAATACAAGTCTTCAAGGAGAGCTGACAAATTTAGTTCATGGTGATCACTGTGCAAAATACCAGGTCTGTGGAATTCAATACAGATTTTAACTACTTACATGACAATCACTGCCAAAAAATTTCAAATCAGAATAGATGTGATACATGTATTTACATATATCTAAAACAATAAAAATACAACATGAATATAAAACAAAAGTAAGGTATCACACAAGGTTAACCATGACAGATTTTGCAGAAATAAAATCCAAAATAGTGGACTAGAGGAATATTTACCCAGCTCTACTAGTTATTTGTGAAATTCTGCACCATAATTACATGATGTGTTCTTGAGATCGCTGCCACTTGCAGGTATTTGTGAAGTCTGGATCATTCGTGAGTTTGTGTGTATGCACTTGCATACCCCACTCTAGAAAAGGTTTTAGTCATGTTTTAGAGATTTTAATGGAAATGGCACCCGAATCATTGTTGATTTTCTATATGGGCACGTCTACTTTGTAATTAAGCTAAGGATGGCAGGGATGCATTTGTTTTTACTATTATAGCGAGAACACTTTCTGTTTCTAGTTTACTGTGAAATAAAAATCCCATTGTTATACAAGAACACATGACATATTTCACCGATGTAAAATTTAAGAATGTTTGATAGATAGATAGCGGTTTGCAGTGTAGACAGGAGAAAAATTATTAAGTTAAGTCTTTTACTGAGACACCTAGCTACTTATTTTGAACCCTGTCGTAAGTTTTCATAAATAATAGATAGAAGAGTATTAACCCTTGGAGCTCTGAACTACAAAATTTACATTTTTAGTCACTTAAAATTGTGTCTCGCTCCTGCGATCTACAAATTCAAGTGACTAAAATTAAGTCGTGACATGTGAAGGTGACATGTGCTTTCGAACAGACCCAACCGTTGTCCTGCAGAATTATTTCAAGTGAATTTTTCGTAAAACGATGAAAATTTTTTCTATTTTTTTGAAAATATACATGTTTAAATTGAATTATTTGACTAACTCAGCATCTAACACAAACAATATTATCCATTTCAGTGACATATAATTTTGTGTAAAATCTATTTAAAATCGTATACACACAGGCGTAGCAGGAAAAATACTTGTCATCTGATTTGATAAATCAGAATATTTTCTCACGATGCATAATGGTTTCAGTGTATTTTATTATTGCGATGTATTTTGTTTTCCAGGTATCTCAAATTCCAGGTACTAACACTTTCTTGGGTGTTGTTAATAAGACGTGTGACCAGGTGCGTGCCTTCTGTCCGTGCAGTACTGTGGACAGACTCTGTCTGAACTGTCACCGCATGGAGCAGACAGAGTGTGAGTGTCCTTGTGAATGCCCGCTACAGATGGATCTCTGTTCTGGTACTCTGTTACAAAGTGAAGACAGGTGAGTATACACCATTAGAACACTAATGTCGACTACAGTAGACATTCTCTGTTTTTTTCGCACCTGTATAACCCCTGATAACCAGTTGTTAAAAATAAATATGCCTTAAATCTTGAAACAATGTTATATATTGGGACTTAAACTTCACAAAAACACAAATTTTCAGTCACTTGTAGTTGTGGTTCGCGGTTTAAAATAATTAAACTTTTAACTGGTTGACAAAAAAATGTAATTAATGTAATTATGAACTGCACTAAAATCTTGCTAAAATAGAAATGGAATGATTTTTTTGTTTATATTCTTGTTAGTTTTGATGTTCTAAAATCACACTTTTTTTAAGAGAGGAGGTCTGTTCTTACACATTGAGAAAATGAGGGATTTGTCTGTTCTGTTGCATATATAGAGTTAATTTTAAGAATCGCTGAATAAACATAAATATCGTTCCCATGGAGATGAAAGAGTGTTACTGCCACTTGATGAAGTTGGAGATACACCCTTTGATATCGAATGCACCTTGCATGTTTTTTCATAAATATTCTTGTTTTCCAGCAATCCAAGTTGTGATGCGGCTCCTGAAAAAGTGAACCTTGTGAAAATTTCATCAGAAGTGGCCAAAGCTCTGCCTCAGTGTTACTTACCACGATGCGCTGACAGAACTACTCGACTGTAAGAGACATTATCAACTCAAAAATTAAACTCTGATAATTGATCTTGTACATTATATGCACTAAATCCTGTATTGCGAAAAAAGATGTACATTTTTTATCCCAGTAAACCCGTGACATGATGTGGTTTAATGTTGGTCCACTCTCTGCAATGCTGGCCCAACATTAACTCTTTGAGCCGCTCACAGCAGCTTTTATATGACGTCACAAATGGACTGAAGTGGCTCTGTGCATCAGAAATATCCACCAAAAAAGAAAAGTATTCTGTCCATTCAGTCAGATTTATACAAAAGTATTCTGGACTGGAAGAGTTAAACCAACACACGCATTGTGATACAGTAGATCCTGTCACCAACAACCTTGCTTCTGCCAGACAAAAAAAGTCGTTGGTGACAGAAAGTCGCTGGTCACAGTAATGAGTTTTTGCTGTGAAATTTGCGGGTGCGGCGGCTGGTTTAATGTTGGGCTAATGACGGCGACATTCACCCACCACTGACCGGTAGTCATTGTGGATCAAAGTACGCCTTGCGGCAACATTTCAATGCCTGTTCTAATATCACTGATTATGATGTGTTTTTGAGAATGGCTGCTAGCTATGCTAATAACGCTAACAGAGCACACGTTATATAAGCCCAGGTAGCTTCTGACCCTTAACAGGCATGGGGCGTTGTATATTCACATTAAATGTGTCACTATAGGACAGATGATGTAGCCCTGGTGAAACCAAAAAATAACTGGTGAAACAAAAAGGGAACATTTATTCATTACTGATGAATAATACATATGTGTGTTTACACTAACAGGAGCATTATGCCCACACTAGGACGTTTGTACCGTCCCCGTCCCAGCAGACACAATACGTTGAATCAATGTTGGTTCAACGCTGGTCCACCGTCTACGATGCTAGACCAACGTTAATCCACCATTGGATCAACGTCTTGTGTCTGCTGGGTATATGTGGCCGGACCACGCTCATATATGACGTTCGCTACGTGTGAATAAACACGCATGGACGGCTCATTAAGGCAGTGTATTGTAATAAAGTGACTGGGGGATTAGTTATGTCCCGACGCGATGTTGTTTTAATGTTGGCCAAACCTGCATCAACGTCTCATGCCAGCTGTATAGTCACCCAGTAAACATGATCCATTGACCCAATGTTGTTTTAATGCGGACCGACTTCGAAAACAGTGGGACAACTTTGAAACAACATTGGGTCAACGCTTGTGTTTGCTGGTCAGTGACGGCGCGTCTCATGTCTGGAGAGGGGTGTACTGTTGACTGACAGGCTGTGTATAGCGTAATTGAGACGGCGCCGCTCTTGTCTACCAGCCAACACACAACTGAATAGCACTTGACATTTATTGTGCTATAGACAATATTATTTGTATAATTAATCATGGCGTATCTTCTTATTACATCCCCTGAACAATTTAATACAATTCTATTTTAAAACATGTTTAATTAGTGCTATGCAAAATAAACAATTTTATATATTTTTCGACTACTGAGAGCCCTAAATTTATTCATAGGGCATATATTTAGTTGATCATTGGACATGAAGGGTTAGATGATTCCCTACTGGCATGAGGTGATATTGCTGTGCAGTAACATCCACGGTCTGAGGTAGATAGACCTCTTGCGACAACAGCCTGATCTTCCAGGGTTATACCTCTCTGTTAACCATGATATCCACACAGTCAGTGGTTTGCTCATGAATGTTTCCAAAAGTCGTATGACGAAAAAAGTTGAGGTCGTTGGACACAAGTAATTTAATGACCTTCTGCCAGATATTTGAGGTCGCAAGTCGCGTTAGACAGAAAGTCGTTGATCACAGGTCGTTAACTAAAGAAAAATGATGTGTGCAAGAAAAAAAAGTTGTTGGAGACAAAAGGTCGTTGGTGGCAGTGTCGTTGATGACAGTTTCTACTGTACTTTTAGTGACCAACTTCTCTGATACATTTGTCAACCATCTGAAGATTTGCTAATGTACTATCTGGCTTTAATTGAAAAAGTATTTTATTCAGAATATTGCTTGTTTTTTTTCACATTCCACGGTGCATTATCTCTTTCTCAATTATCATATGATTTGACTTGACACGTTTTTAGTGATGTACATTTGCTTCTACACATTTCTACAGTTAACATCTGGTTTTATTTGAAGCTGATCTTTGGGTTGCTATAATGAAACCGGTCATTTTTCAAATAACATTACATGTATTTTGTAATCTTCTGTCAGACAATTGAATAGAAAGTGTGAGAGATTTACAATTCCTCAAAAACACACATACTATGCAGTGTGTAAACAAAATTTATGTGTATTGGACAACTTGTTATACATGTACTGTAAAATATGCGCTGTTTCTGAAGTTGAGATTCGGGACAAGGCATTAATTAACATGCAAAAAAGTTTGGAGTATTTCCCTGCAACACCATCTGTCTGCCCAGCACTGGGCTGACTGCATACAAATGTGACTCAATAACTAGTAATAGGCCTACGTTCTTGATTTGTCAGCAGTATGTACATATTGCGATCCATTCACATATTGCTAGGACTTGTTCCTGAAATATAGCCAAGTATATGTCAATTTGCACTTTGTCCACTTTATCATGAAAAAAAAATGTTTTGAAACCAACTTTTCCACAACTACTGTGAGAACCGACTTATCTTAATTACCAGTACATGATAATTGCAGTGATTGTCTTGGGGTTGTGGACTGTGAGTGGTGTTACTACGACAGTGATGGAACCTCACCGCTCAAACAACCTTTTTGTTCCAACCAACGGGTATGCTTTGCTGGGGTACTTGGTGCACCAACTCCATATGCTGACGAGATCCATAACAACAGTGAGTGCAATATATTATACTTGATTAGTTGTCATCAGCAAGGCAGTAGCTATCATGTTTTTTATTACCTTTTTGTACATTGATAATGTTTTAATATTAATCCACTTACCTAGTTCTAAGTTGCCAATACTTTCAATTGATGAATTTTGTAGCTTATCATGACTGTTGCAATCCTAACACTTTGAGCGCGGGTACCGTCTTTATACGTCAGAATCTGACGTCTGTAGACGTCAGATTCTGATGTATAAAGACGATCCCCATACTGAGAGAATTTAAATTTGTCTAATGATCATAGGTATGCGAATAAAGTGGAAAGATCTAACTAAGACATTTATGATGCTTTCAAATTGAAAAAAAACCTTCGTTCTCCATAGTTTATACAAAAATAATTCAGCGTTGTAGGGGCTAAGATAAGAAACACCATAGTGCCCAATTTGATTTTCTTCACATTATAATCAAGAAATTTATTGCATTTTAATTGCTTTTGTCATCAAGGTAAGGTTATTCCCTTCAACTATACAGGGATGCAAATTCGCACTAGCCAGGTAGCCAGAGGCTAGTGGGATGTTGTAAGGACTGGTGGATTTTCCTTATAAATGTATGGTAAATGATGGTAAGGGCTAGTTGAATTTCGTTCTGAGCTAGTGAAACTAATAGTTGAATTTGCATTGTGCTATAGGTATGTCATGAGTAATTTTGTGGGACTTCGATAAGAAGTATTGTATGGTTTGCCTGTTTATGTAGTATACAGACCTGAGTTGTTACTTTTGCTTGGTTTTCTTGTTTAAGTAGTACAGGGACCAGAGTTGTCGTATCGGACCACACCTGTGGGCCCCGTTGCTGGTGGTATCATGGGCTGTTTCTTGCTGTTGGCTCTGGGTGTATACTGCTACAGGCATCACATGCACCGTCCACACCACCAGTACATCACCGCCTCTCCTGATAACAATGTACACATGGCCAGACTGGAACAGGAACCTGAAGACCTCGACTCCCCAGATGACCCGTCAAGGGGTGAGTTATTACCCTATGTGTGTACCCAGCAAGCACAAGATGTAGGCACAATGTAGGTTTAATGTGGGGCCAGCTTCGCATAAAGTGCCCCAACATTGAACTCACATTGGTGAACATGTTGTATTTGAAGGGTAGCCACCAACGTCCATGACATGATCTTTCATATCATCACAACCTCCTTTTTTTAATTTATCAAGAATTGTGATTTACATACATAAGCCCTATTGAGAAAGTATCCATTCTTGAAAGTATCCATTCTTGAAACTTTGGCAGGATGTAATTTTTACAAAAACAAACTATTAGCAAATTTTAATACGATGATTAAAAATTTGCAAATATAGAACAATTCTTTAAAAACGAAAAAAAAATTGTGTCGAAGCTTTATAAGCAGTATATTTACTTTGATAATCTGTTTAATAATTGGTTTTGCTGTACAGGTCATACAAACAGGATAGTGTTAGCAACATTTGACACACCTGCGGCCGTGTCACCTTACAGGATGAATGCCAACTACCGCAGGCCGACAAATGCAGAGAGTGACCTTGGATACAGTACTATGACTCCACAAGATGACAGTGAGCAGGCCAGTACCTGCATAGAGCCCCTTATTATAGGACGCGACCGTTATCGTCCACCTCCAGGTGCCAGTAAGCCGAGCTCTGTGACAGGCGGCACTCCAATTATCCCTCCCCCTCCCAGCAGCCGTCGCAGCAGAAGTCCAACTCCGCCACAAACTAAACTACCTTCTATTCGCAACCAGCATGCACCCATTCCTGAACAGACGACCCCCGGCCAGGATCTGCCTCCAGGACAAACTGTCCTGTCTACGGGTCACCCCAATGAAATGCTGGCTTCAGTTCAGGTGCATATGGTAGACACTCACTAGATTAAGCTGGATTTCGTTGCACCGATTCACAGTCTGGGTCCAGAATTGATTATAGAACTTCAACCCTTTAAGCACCACACAGCAAACACGAGACATTGACCAAATGTATGATCAATGGTGGGCCAGCATCGTAGACGATGGTCCAGCATTGATTCAACATAGGGTCAATGTCTTGTATTTGCTGGGTAATAGTGACTATCGCTGTTTTTGCACCTTTTTATTGGCACTTTAATGACGCTTTTAGATATAAAAGGTGGCTTCGATAAATGAGATTATGTTACATCAAGATAAACCTAACAATTTTCACTTACTTTAACCCTTACGCTGCTGAATTGTTTATTTCTATTTTTTCAGTCATGTGAAGCTGGAATTTGCATTAGTATTCCAAATGACGAAAAATATTGCAACTATTGAAATAGTCGATCGCGGTAGCGAGACACAACTTCAAGTGGCTGAAAATTTAAATTGAATAGATCAGTGTTCCAAAGGGCTAATATAAACGATCCACTTGGGCGTTTTAAAGGTTTATAAATGTGAGGGGCCATTTCATACTAACTGCTGTTAAGTGTTGTCACTACCATTATGGCACAACGTTATGCCAATGTCATGTGATGTTGCCTACGGTCTGCTTTATGTTTGAAATTTGACAATAACTGTATAACGGCAGCAAAGTGAATGGTTTGATGGATATACAGTGACATCTTCATGACTACCAGCTTGCATCACAGCCAAAATGGTAGTTGCTTTGTGATGAAAACGGTTTGCTTTTTTTTTCATCACAAAGGCACAACATAGCATTGCAAGCTATAGATCGTCATCGCTACTATTAAAAGTCATGACAAACACAGTGAATGCTATGCAGTGGAAAATTGAATAGAAGTTCAATCCTCATCTGGTGGTTGTGCTGACAAGACATGTTCGAGATAAAACCCAGTGAACAAAAGACTGAGACTCACTATTAGCACAATATAGGCCCCACACTTCATCATTTATTCAACTGCAAAAGTGATTATTTACCCATCATCAAGAATACTGTATTTAATAGACATATACAAACTGTAGAGACTGAAACATTTACATTACCTGATATATATACTATTATATTTACCATCCATAAGTTTTATGTGGGTCACAAAACTGCTATATTTGCCTTTTAACTGTTATCATTTTTATCAAGTCGAGTGACTATTTTAACAAACCTCTTCTGTCATTGTTTTTAAAACTTCCCTAATTTTTCTAAAATTCTTTTTACGATTTACATGCAGTCAAGTGCCTTTCATGTAGTCTATTAAAATGATATAATCTTGTACATGTCTTTGTAAAGGAACAAATTGTTGAAAAAAAGATAATTTACCTTATAGCATACGTCTGGTCCTCTAATTTCAAAATATTTGTTGAAACAGTGCAACAATTGAGCATAACAGACTGTGTATAAAAAATTAAACAACTGTGTCTGTGATGTATGTGGCTGAGTTTTATGTAGGATGTGACATAAATCGCTGGGTATCTCTTGTTTATGCTTCCACATTGTTTATGTCTTCATGATTCTATAATGCTGTATCAAGCCAAAAGACATTTACTGCCTTCTGGCTTTGTGGAGCAGTATAGATTATTATCTTAATTATGCACACTGTCATTGTGTACTGTTCTTTTATTTTTTTCAGCATATCGCTCAAGCTTCCTTTTAAAAATGTGATACTTGTATGAAGTGGAAGGCATTGCCACTGTGTGTCATATATGCCCGTACTAGTGTGTCTGTATCATACCTACTATCTAACATTCTTTTATCTCGCAAATAATAGCCTAAATAGGGTTTAGTTTTAAATTCTTATATTTCTACGAATTTATATTGGTAGTTATCTGTCAAATTTGTTAGTGACATTCCTTCCCTTAACTTGGTCTGCCAGCATAAGCACATTGATCATTGTATTTATACAATGTATAATAGACAGTATACTGCTCTGCAAAACCAAAAGGTAGTATCTGCTCACTTGTAAAGTAAGCTGCCTAGCTTTGCATATACTTTATTGTAAATATTTTGAAGATATAATTCTTTTCTTTGATGTACGTCAATGAACCAGCATTGGTTCAATGTTATTATGATCAAGGATGCTTTTATCAGGCCTCAGCCAAAATATTGGCGGATACCTATTGTCGTCATCAGGCGCGTCATTCTGTCCGTCTGTCAAAATATTATTTTTTTCAGCACTATAACTTACCATTAAGCTTCACATACAGGTTAATCATGACTAAAGCTTGACTAATTTCACATTTGACCTTTCTGTGACCCCTATGACCTTGACTTTTTCAGATCGACAAATTTTCTCGTTAACGCCATTTACTCAACATATTTTTATGTATCGCTACAAAATTTATACCATATATCCATTTTACTAATAGCTCGAATGAGTTCGAACTTGGGCAAGATTCGGACTAGGTCATGGCGGCCAAAATGGCCGATTATCGGCCATTATTTTTGTTATATGAGTAATACAGTAGAACCTGCTATGAGCAGCCACCCTTGTGACACAGGAAAAGTGGCGTTTTAAGGCAGGTGGCTGCTCATAGGAGGTTCATTTATATAGGAAATGTCATTTTAGGGAATGGCCAAGTGCCCTCCCATAGGAGGTTGGCTGCTCATTAGAGTGACTGCTCATAGCAGGTTCTACTGTATTTGGAAAACCGGACCAGATAGCTAGACCATTACTATAGAACAAAATGTGCAGTTCTAGGTAGGAATATACCATGAAAAAATTCAACTTGATTAAATTCAAAATGGCGGACCTGCGGCCACTTTTGACTTCAATATGCGTAATAACTGGACCATTACTATTAAACAAAATGCTAATAAGCAGTTCTCAGACATATTCAATAATGGTGGCGGACTATTCTCGAGTGTGCTCTTGTTTCTTTTTCCCTTTTAAACGATTTTAGAGGCTGAGGCCTATTTCCGTCGCCGACGAGCCTTGTTACAATTATAATATAAAGCTGGGTTTTTTACAGTATAAAAATATGTGATGCAGGTGAAAAGTTTGATTTACATTACCATTGACTTATGTTTTCACCAAATTATTTTTCATCCTCATCTTCCAAGTTCACAGGTGACTAATCTGTTGTATTTTTATGTTTGATAACTGCTGTTTACGTTGAGCCAGTGTTGGTTTAGCGTTGGGCCAGTGTCGTAGACGCTGGACCAATGTTAAACCAACACTGGCTCAACTGCAAGATGACAAACAGGTCCTTATCACTTTAATATATACTGACTACTGTAACTACATCTTAATTTTCGCACAAAATGTGGATGGCCAATGCTTAACCTTAATTTATGTGGCTACCACACTTTCTATGGTGCATATAGATCTTAGCATATATTTATATTTAATTTTCAAAATGTGTCATTGTGCAATTCAGAAAATATGTACAATACATAATATTTTAATCGTTTTTATTTAGCTGTTTTTTGCAGAAATTTAATAATATTAGCTAGTTAATGATAATAGATTACCGTATTGATTTTACCACCATAAAACATGGTGATCCAGTGTATATATTTGCCCATGTTATTTGCACCTTCTAAATATAAACATATTTTACATTTAAATATATATAAAAAAATGTAGGCCTACACATTTGAAAAATGAAACTTTTGGAAGAAAAAGTGTTCTTGTTTTGTCTGCTACTTCAATCAGTAGCTAATATATAATACAGTTTGGAATTAAAATGAAGTGAATTTTGCTGTTGACCAATCAGCAGCTGATATGAACGTTGTCATCTGCCATGTTATTTTGAATCCATGAAAACTAATGAAATTGCTATGTGGCATTTTTTGTGCTTGTTACAAAATTAAGAGCGCATGTAAATATTTTTTTGTTGTGAATTTGTTAACATTATCTATTTCATATGACCACATTAAAGCTAAACTAGTGCTCAATTGTTACAAATCATAGCTCACATTATAATTGCCTGCAAAATATATTTATTATTGTCAAAAGGTTTTAAATGATATGTCAATCATGATCTAATTTTAATTCTAATAATATTTGTTTTAATTAAAAATCTTAAGCTGGAAAATGAATTGGCACTTATTTTCCAGTGCTATAGTGCAATAGTAGAGAAACGTTGCACATGTTGGGTGTGTTGTCCACATCTCTACAACCTCATATAAAGGTTCAAATGACATTCTGAATTTGTTGCATACACTTGACTTTGGGTTCTGTAAGTTCAATTAGTGATTTCAATTTACATATTTCACCATACAAAATTATTTGATTCCAGCTTTATTAAAACATCACTGAAATAAATTGAAGAAAATACTAAAAATATTTTTCTATTCCGCCATTATAATTATTTTTCATGAATGGGATTTGCAATGCTTTTTGACTGTAAATGTGTATATAGAATATATATCTGTATATATGTAACAATTTTATTTTGTGTCTTTGGGATTGGTGGGTCATATGGACCACTTTGCAATGTGGCTCATGGTCCCTTTACTCTCAAAGGAGCGCTATCTGATGAATAATATATCAACCTGTCTGTTTGGCTCTGATCATTATAATCTCACCTACTTACCTGAATACCTCATATTTTTTGTCAACATTGTATGTTTATCTAGTACTTAGTTTCTGTGAACTTTGTAAAGGTCTGGAACAACAGGTGGTTTCAGCTGTTATGACTTCGTAGTTTAGCACTGCCAACACCAATTAGCTATAGAGATGAAAATTAACTAGTATCATTTAGATACAGAGACACTCTAGATATAGTTTGTAATAATGTACATGGCCGATTTAGTGATGGAAGCAACAATCAGTGCTGGACTTTTATTACCAAGAAGTCTTGAATGTTAATATTTTTTAATCACTGCAAAATAATGGTAAATGTTAAAAGCCAAAATGACCATTATCCCATAGCTGTACTAAATAGCAATAATAACTATTATATTTTGTAAGGTCTTTCCCATTTAAAAGTGTTCAGCGATCATCAAGTCTAATGTAAATGTGGCGGATAGTGGGTGAGAAATATTTAAAATGTGTGAAGGGGATGGGGGGAGGGCATTTTATGCGTGAAATAGGGGGACTGTTGTAAGCGTGATAAATAAAGCAGGTCCCCATGGTTCGAGTAAAAATGTGGACCTTGGTGTCATTTTATGAGAACACATGCGGCCACATAACACAGTGAACGATGTAAAATGAACATTTCAGAGATTGACTCTAGGGGAGAGGCTGAAATGAAGTTTAAAATGATTGAAAAGTTGGAGGTTGGGATGACCGATGGGGCTCTTTAGTAATTATATTTTTTAACCTTGGCTTAAATTTATGACTCTTTGGAAGAGGTAAGAATCAATTTGATTTTGATGGCCACCTTCACACTTTTAAATGGATTAGCCGTAATCGAAACCAATGATTACTACGTGATTTTTCTTGACCCATGCCTTCAAGTCATCGATTCTGAACAATTTTCTTTGATTTTTTATTATTCGATGAAAATCACAGTTTGAGACTTTGTACCGCCATAGATTTGAAATAACCCAGTAGATTCAATTAGATCATTTAACAATCATAACATGTGTATGAGCTATGTTATAAATCAGAACACCACCCTGTGCCGGACATGTCTTCTTTGTGA
Source organism: Flabesymbios commensalis (assembly GCA_964017125.1). Taxonomy (NCBI): domain Eukaryota; kingdom Metazoa; phylum Annelida; class Polychaeta; order Terebellida; family Flabelligeridae; genus Flabesymbios; species Flabesymbios commensalis. Next base: position 43,422,316 of record OZ024902.1, on the reverse strand, counting down.
CATGCTCTATGTTATGGATACTGTAGCAAATATTTCAAAAATATACAAATATCCTTTTGCATGTCTTGTTTGTTATTTTTTTTCTGTTGCGAATTACAGTATTTAGTCATTGCCAGTCTAGTTGGCATACAATGTCAATAATATTAATCCATAATAACTTGATACATGTACTTGTATGCACAAAATATTGATTGACAGGAACAACCTCCCCTGCCCCTAACGTCTTTGGGCAGGAGAGGTGGTTGTGTCAGCTGCCGTCTGTTCGCATTTTCGTTTTAAGAGCATATCTGGGTAACCCATAGGGTGATTACTTTCATATTGCACACACACATTACTTGTGTGTAGATGTGCCTTTTGGGGCTAATGACCTTGGACCTACATGTCGACCTACATCTCGCCCGAAATATTTTTATTTATGCCTAATTTAATATTACTGACATCTGGCAAATAGATAGATAGCTAGACCAT